>PVJX010011212.1:0-54293 GCA_004027295.1 Dolichotis patagonum | reverse complement strand
GGTTTTATTCTGTTTTGTTTGACTATATCATGTGTGATGATATGAACAGCTGTTTTGAAGAAAACAAAACATTATGACAGCTATTGCTGATTTAATATCATCCTTCTTAGAAGTCCTACCATGCTGCTATTCTTCTATTACCATTGGTTCTATCTATCACATTGTGTCTTATTGGGATTTGAATATGTGTGATAGTTTAAACAAAATTTTTCTATCGAAAATGAGATATTATAGTACCCATTGATCATTTTCTGTTATTCGGTTCAGAACAGCCCTGTAATTCTTTCACTCTTTGAATGGCTTTATACTATTTTGTATGTTTGAAATTATTGTATTTGAAACTATGCTCAACTATAGCAGAGAAAGAGATATTGTGATAGCTACTGTTAATGTCCAGTTGTCTTAATGTAAAGTACTGTGTTGCCTATGTTGTCCTGTTCTGATCTGCTCTGTACTGCCCTCTTTCGTTTTATTCTCTTTAAAATAAAATTAAAAAAAAAAAAAAAGAAAAGGGCCAAACAAATTTGGAGAGTGTGTAGGCCAGGCTACAAACTTCCACCGGCCTTAACATAATCACGTGACACCACACAGAATCAAAGAATGAAGAACAGCGTCTTCCTAGGGACCCAGCTAGCGAAGGTAGTGTGGTGAGCGGTGCACACCACTATCTTGACCCAGTTTCATTTCTTCCTCTTCCTGATTTTTGGCTGACATCCATAGAGCAGTATTAAATGCTAAAGAACAATAAGGATATGGGACACCTAAGTCACATTCCTGAATTTTTGTCCTGCTAATAGGTTTTTTGTTATGTCTCCATTTAACAAGTAGTAAATTGGTAGTTAGAGATTTACATTTTATTGTCCTAAGGAAGTTTTTAGTTATCATTTTTGTATGATTTTAATTTATTTAATGACATAGCTGGAAATTTGTCAAACATATTTTTAAAAACTATGGAAATAGAGATATAATTGCTGGTAGGTTAATACTGTGAATTATATTAGTAGTAATTTTTTTTTATCAGTACTAGGGATTGAACTCAAAACCGTGTGCTTGTAAGGCAGGTGCTTATGCCACTGAGCTAAATCCCCAACCCACAGTAATTCTTAATGTTGAATTATTTTTCCTTATTTTTAGAATAAAATCTAATATGATATGTATGTATACGTACATGTATATCATATTTTTAAAAACATGGGTCATGTTCATCATATTATTTTAAATTTTTGGCATTAATGTTCATAAGATTGAGCTATAGTTGATTTTTATTGTTTTGTCATGTTTTGTAATTTATCAAGTAAATTTTAGAGCTTCTTGTCTTTTTCTAGTTTCTTGGACCGTTAAGTTACATACGAGTAAATGTTCTCACAGAGTTGTTCTCACTGACTGTGCTTGGGTGCTTCTGCTGTGGCCGTGCTCTTGTGTTCTTCAGTTCTTCCTATGATTCTGTGAACTGCCCCAATCAATCCCTCTTTAGCCATGTTAATGACAGTTGGAGTTCCTTCATTTTAAGTAAGAATAGTGAGCATGAAGAGACAAGCAGACCTGTATTGTCCCATGGAAATCCAATCCTCAGGTGGGGTTTTTTCTGATTTTGAAGGCTTGGACAGCATTTTCCCATCTGCCCGCACTGAACGACCTCATTGCAAAAGGGAGAAAGAGCAATGGATGTGCTTAGACCTCGAACTTTCCCCTCACGTCAGTCTCTTTCTTCTTTAAACTCAATTCTTATTATCATCTGTCTCTTTCTAAAACATGCAGATTGGGCTGGGGATTTAGCTCAGCAGCATAAGTGCCTGCTTTGCAAGTGCACGGTCGTGAATTCAATCCCCAGTACCAATTTTTAAGAAATGCAAATTATCCTCCAAAACATTAAACTTGGGGAATGGTGAAGAAATTCAGTGTTTACAATAAGAATATCAGAGGATTATTTTCTAAATCACACAGATCGTGACAGCACCACTACCTTGTCAGTGTAAAAGGGGAAAAAGGGGAAATGTCCAGTGGCTTCATCGATTAAGCTGGGCCCTTGGATGAGTCACAGGTGGCCCCTGAGAGCCCAGAGTGACCTGGGCATCCTGTCCCAATCCCAGACAATCCTGCGACTTGGAAGCAGGCAGTAAATTACCAATCTTCTCCTAGGTCCTTTGACTTCCATTTCAGAACTGCAAAAAATATGCCATTATTTAGCAGCTAGAAATTCTCCTTGGTACTTGTTGAAAGGCCAAAACTGTACCCAGAAGTGACAAAATCTGGTCACAATCTAAAGTACTGCACTCTGGAGAGAAACTACCCTTTTTTCCCAAAAAAACCTGTAAAACAAAGGAAGATGTTCCATTCTCTGATGGGTTTGGATCCAGTGTTCCTGAGCCTGAGTGAGGCAGAGAATCATGGTAGAATGGTGTGATAGAGAAAGAGACAAAGATAAGAGAGAGACAGAGAGAGACAGAGAGAGACAGAGACAGAGAGAGACAGAGACAGAGAGAGACAGAGAACACCAGGGAGACAGAGGGGCACTTGGACAGGAGCCCAGGCTTCTAGACTATGCTCTCAGCCATCTCCTTCCTCCAGCCTCCTAAGCGCGTACAGCCATGAACTCACAGCACAGCGCCCCCATGATCTGATCACCTTCCAAAAGCTCCACCTCTGAGCACATTAGCTTTCTCATTCCAGATCAAACCATCTAATTCTAGATCAAACAGTCTAGATCAAACCATCTAATTCTAGATCAAACAGTCCAGATCAAACCATCGTATCACACTTCCGCTGCGCAGAGCTCCTCAGTGCACCGCCCCTCTGCACACATCACAGGCTCTTTCACAGCCCTGTTTGTCTACCTATGTTGTACAATTTCCAGCTGGCTGCAGACATCTTTGCTGCATCTGCAAGCTCTTCTGTGGTAATAACACTAATTGCAAAAGGCTAACACAGAGAGCTTTTAATGAACGCTCCAGACACGATGCTAAGTAACCCACTGGCAGGGCAACTGGCACATTGTGGGCCATGACTATGTTTGTCATGACCACTATCATAGCGCTGTGAACCAGGTTTGAGACCGTGGTGTTACTGTGATTATCTCCACTTCGCGGGAAGGAAACTGCAAAGCACAGGAAGTTACATTACCTGCGCATGGTCAAGAAGCCCCAGCAGCACCGGAGACGCAAGTCCGTCCCATTCTGTTAGACACCAGGATTTGTGCATGCTCTTATCCACTGTAAAGCTAACTTGCTGACCACATGCACGCTAAGCAATCCCTTCTGCGATAACCAGCCTCTAGTATCCAAGTTGTTCTTTTACTTTGGAAGTCATTGCCCTTTAAAACTCAGCTGCCTTGAAGAGACAAGGACAAGTGACAAGTATCTGTACTTTCTTTAGAGGTTTTCATTTTGCAAGAGGCTTTTAATGCTTCTCGTTGCTAAGGAGCTGCCCTTTTGTTTTGAGCTATAATATGTGGCTTCCTTCTGCCTATTTAGTTGTGCTTTATGCTCGCTTCGGCAGCACAGCTACCATTTAGCTATATTTTATTTTGTGTTTCTCAGGCCACAGCACATCAAATTAGCACTGGTGGAAAAAGCCAGGCTGCATCAGAGGTTGAGCAGTACCCAAAGTTTGTGAGTGTTGCTCGCTTATACAGCACACATACTAAGTTTTGTGAGTGTGCAAGGGGTTAGCGAGATATATGATCAATATTTTAAATTTTTTAAAAACTTATTACAGTAAAAGACACGTTGCCGATAGTGGGGGTCAGTGTGAAGTGAGGGGAAGTATTTTGAGTATTTTGAGGATTAATGGCAATGTGTTTTGTTCAATTATGTCAGAAGTATTTTTATTTATTTTATTATTTTATTTAAACATCACCAATGATCTCTCATTGATCAACCATTTATATTTTTTTCTGTTGAATAAAAACAGGACGCTGTGTGCCTAGCAACTTATTCACCGGATCCGGCACCGTGTGACTTCCGGCTCCTCCCCAAAGTCAGAACGACCAGGAAAGGGAAGCGTTTTGAATGGCTTCCGGACATCGAGCCAGCAGGGACAGCGCAGCTGAAGACCCTCGGGAGCGAGCTCTCTGGAGCTGCTGCAGGACGCGGCCTGGACGGTGGGAAGAGTGTGTGCGAAGCTGGGGGAGGATTCTGAGGGGATCGGCGGCGAGGTGCCCTGTGCTGTACTACAATCTTAAAAAACATTAAGACTTCCACCGTGCTTTTCGATCCCACTGCATCCCACGCGCGGCCAGTGCGTGTTGGAACTTCGGCCCTGCTCACGCAGTGCACCTCCTTCAAGGCGTCCGAAGCGCATTCCTTTGCTAAGGTTCTTCCATCCTAGTCTTAGTCGGGCTGAAACTGCAGAGAGACAGTGGCTCGCGCTACTCTGTCCAGGGCTCCAGAGAGGCCTCCCTTCTCCCCTTAGTTGAGTCTGCCTGAAGCCACGGAGTCCCTGGGCCTGGGCCTGGCGTCCCCTGGAAAGCTCAGGTCCCTGGGGAGCAGGCACGTGACTGTCAGCCCCATCAGCCCGGTGCCACACGCTGTGGCCAGCGGTGCACCCAGATGTCGCCCCTGGCAGCCGCGGGACCCAGGGCCCCTCCGAGTCCCGCGGGGCGCACGGCTGGGCCCCGAGTCCTCTCCGGTTGCGGGACGCGGATAAGGCGGCCGGGTTCCTGCAGGGGCCGCGGCTGGCGGCTGGGGCGCGGGGAGGACCGGGGTCGGGGTCTCCTCCTGGGCTCGCAGCAGTCCGCTGCCGGCTCCTCCCGCCGCCCGCCCCAGAAATGATTCCCGAGCCCCGCTCCGCGGGTTCTTTTGTTTCTTTGTTTTAATGACAGTTCCCAGCCCTCGGGCATGTCATGCGCAATTAATTCCCTGGCTCCCTGGAAGGCAGCTGGGGTGAATTTTTTATTTTTTTCTGCATCATCCTTTTGGAGATAATTGTTGATGATGTGACGTCAGCGGATTGATGTTTCTGTGCTGAATGAGAGAGAGAGAGAGAGAGAGAGAGAGAGAGAGGCACAGATGTGCGCAGAGGCCACAGACACTGACATTTCGGAATTTGGAATCCAGGGTAAAACCAGATGGGAATACAGTGTGCTGCCAGCACTTAAGGCTGCATGGGATTATTAAGAAGTTTTTCTTAAAAAGAAAAAAAAATCTCCGCAGCGTCCGCTCCGCGCCCGGACCAGCCGGGCCCGCAGGTGGCCGCGCGCCCCTGCCTCCTCCCCGCGCGCTCCAGGTGGGCACGGCGGCCCTGCGCCCCGGGCATTGTGTCAGGAGACGCGGCCGTGCCATGTGACGCGGGCCAGCGGGAAGGGATTGGCCGAGGCGGCGCAGGCGGTGCAGCGGCCGGCTCCTGCTTCTGTCTCCCTCCCAGCATCTTCCCGGGAGCCGTAGGTGCAGCAGCAGCCATGGCCCGGCGCTCGGGGTAACCCTGTCTCCTTTGGGCTCCGCAGCGCGCAGAGCGGACCTGCAGCCGCAGCGGCAGCGGCGTGGCCGGGAGCTAGCCGGGACCCGCGAGCGTATCCTCCTGGGCTTTTCCAGACTCCTCGGAAATTGAGGAATGCGATTCTGCCACCATGATGGAAGGTAGGATGCTCGCCGCCGCTGCGCTTGGCTGGCTGGCTGGCTGCAGGCAGGGTCTGGGCAGAGCGGCCTGGGAGATGTCTGCAGCCAGCCTGGGCCCTGGGGCCGACCTAGAACCGGGTGGCCTGGGGTTTGCACGCGAAAATGCTGCGGCTCGCTTCAAGCAGACCAGGGTTCCGACTAATGGAATGGAAGCCCAGGGCTTGAGGCCAGGTCAGAGCCGGCCGAGCGCTTCCCAGGGCCTTTGAGAGAGCAAAGGCCCGAGTGTGTGCAGGAAGCCGAGACAGAGCTGGGAGGCAGCTCGCTCGGCGGCGAGAGTAAGTTGGGAGGGAAGATAAGGGTTTCTGTGCCGGGTTCCTGGAACTGCGCTGATTAAACATTTACAATGGAAACTTGTTTTCTGAAATTGACATGAGACAGGGGAGGTCATTGACTGAGTTATAGCAGCTGTCCTTTTTCAGAGGGGCAGTTTAAACATTTTTAAAATTTTTCTAAGATATTTTTATCTCTGCAATTTGCATCCTATTATTGGAGCCAAGGATGCAACACATTTGGGCCATAAACTGTATTTCACAGGGATGTCATCTGAACAGAATGAGAATAGAAGGAAAATATCCGGGCCTTCTGGCTTCTGAATCAGGATTTTCTTACGTTAAAAAAAAAAAAAAAAACTGTGTGTGTGTGTGTGTGTGTGTGTGTTTCCTAAATGCTTTCTCCGTGCAGTGGTTCTTAGCCAAGCCTCAAATGATTACTTGCTGGTTATCTTTTTTGCACTCAATATTAAGTGCAAGAGGAACTTTCCTTAGAGAGATGCTGCTTAAACTGTGTATTATTCTACTAAATTACCGTTCCCAGCCGGAGGCAGTGACAGCCAAGATTGCCTCAGAAAAGCAGCACACTGATCAGAAAAGAAGCAGGCGGCTGTGTGCCGGCTTTGATTTTCTGTTTTCACACTACAGGGTGATGTAAAACTCCTGGCCTTTCCCAAGATGACAGGCAGAAATTTGTCCCTAGCCTGGATTTTACAATGCAGAACTGAGTTCATAATGGGTCTCCAATCAGCCATGAAAATGGCAGAGAGGCCACCTCGCCAGCCACGGTCTGTCTTACCGATTTCAAATGTTCCTCGGAAATTCACCAAAATGGGCTAAGGGGAGAGTGCTTTCCAAACACAGCTGTGCCGCCCGTACTTCTGTGTCAGAGATGAATTCCTTTTTTTTTTTTTTTTTTTTTGCTCTCTGTCATTGTGGTAAATGTTGTTCATGTGATTTGAGGAAGTGAAGAATTCTAGAGTCAAAGCCTTTAGATTTTGGAAAATAGCCTTAAAAGCAAGATTGGGCATCATTTTGTTAGGGAGCCTGCTCTCCTCTGCAAAGGGATCCCAAACTAGTTCTTTAGGTACAGGCCTCAATAAACTGGGATTGCTAGCATTGGAAGGGTCAATCCTTTTTCGCTCATTCAAGATGAGTTTAGCCTTTGAATAGCAAGGCAAGGCAGATAGACAATCACTTAACAGACTTTTCGATGACAGGCTCATGCAGCTTCTTCTCTTAAGAAGAATACTCTCGCCTGTCAACGTGCCATGCTCCTCCAGCTGAGTTTCATGCAACCTTTCTTGCTAATGTATCTGCCCACGTTCTGACTAGATGCTGATCTTACACCGGAAGTGGGACGATCTGTCCTTTTACTTCACGCCTTGCAAAGGTGGCAATGACTGACGCTCCTGGGTGATTCTGGGGATGTGGTCCTCTGTGCCACCCTAGAGTGCCAGGTCCAAGTCCTGTGATGAGTGTCTCTAAGCCAGCTAATCTGAGATGAGAACTGGAACAAAGGCTCGTGCTGGCACGGGATTAGCACTACTGCTGGGCTTGCCAGATTTATCCCATGCAGGATATTATCTTAGCATTGGTAGGAATTAAAGGTGACACTGGACACGAGGCTTCTAGAGGATCCTTCCCAGAATCTGCACAGCTGTGTTCACCGGTTTAAAGATTTAAGTGCACCAAATGGTATTTTTCTATCTGTGCTTCCTACTTAAATGCTTTTTGAGCCTTGTTCTCTTACTGGCTTAGTGACCTTGGGAAAGCAGGTAGCATCCTTACCCGGAGGTCAGTTTGGCTATCAATGAATTTCCACTCAGCTGTCATCTTGGAAGCAACGTACACTCATGCTTCTGATGGTGCAGCCCAGAATTCGCCTCTGCACTGCTCTTCCCCTGCAGACCTGGTGTGCTGTTGTTACCTCCACTTAGCTCGCCTGGAGAGACAGCCAGGCCGTCCCGTCAGTCACAGTCACCTTGGAAAGAAAGGAGTCCCCACCAGACACCCTCAGATGCCCTCTGCGCAAGCATCAGTGAGCTCCGAAGCATCGGCACAGTGTCCCGGCCCCACCAGTCCAGGTCTCTGTCACGTGCCTGCACTGTCATCCACACAAACATCTTCCTAGAGGAGGAGAGAACATGTGTGTGTGAGTGTGTGTGCACGTGCGGGCGCATTTCCACGCTGTTGAAGTGCTGTCAGCTGCTCGGGAGAACCAGGCCATGACTTTTCAAAGCCTCTTCTCTACTTTGTGCAGAAGAGGAATCGGCCTGCAGCGTGCGTCCTTTCCGGGGAGCAGGACGTGGGCTCCGCTCAGCCAGTGCCTACTGGAAACTGGTCCGAGCGGAGGAATGGCCCTGCCTCCCCGGGGAATCCAGTAGCAGGAAAGGAACATTAATCTTTCTGCAGGATCGTAAGCAGGGGACGGGTAGTTTGTGTCTCTATGATTCTATTTCAGCTGTTTTTGTTTTTTTTAAAGCTGTATTTTAAGGGATTCGATTGGTCGTTTCCTAAAGTTTGTATTTTTTGGCAGTGGTTGGTTTTGAGTTGCTTCTTCCCAAGAGCGGCTCTTGGTGGGGGTGAAGGGGGGGCCGAAGCCAGTTCTCCCCTGGGAGCTGCGTCCCCCCTGCCCCACTCGCAGTGCAGTCCACAGGGCCAGGCATCCAGTGAGGGGCTGGCGTTCACATATCATTATCATTGAAAATGGCATTTTCCAAGCTTCCTTTCCTAAGAGAACTGAGTCTAAGTCAGGGTTTTAGGCTGTCTGCTTATTTGTGCAGCTCTCTGGAGAGCATCTCCTTGTCTGTGCCGAATTGGCTGAAGGATTTGTGTGTCCAGTTCAGGCTCTTAGGCACTGTATTAATGAACGGTAAATTTCTGGTTGCCAATGGCTGCAGTCTACCAACGAGCATCAAGTCAGTGAGTGTGTTTTTGAGAGTTTAATTGCCATTCCAAGTAGTAGAATAAATGTTATTAATTTATTAGTGACAACCTGCAAGTAAGTGTGGTCTGTTAAGTAACTCAGCAATGCCTTTTCTAAATCTCAAACACACACACACACACACACACACACACGAATACACTAAGGCAGAGAAATGTTAGAATGGAGTTTGAAGCCAAGTTAGTTTAGTAAGACTCATCTTTTTGATCCTCTAGAGATTTTTTGTTTTTACTTTGTATCAAGGCAAGCATATTAGCTAAACTAAAAAATAGACCTTTATTTCTTTGGTTGCACAGTCTATTTCTCTTTATTTTAAATATGAGTACTCACAGCACCATACTATTTAATTCCTTACTAATGCCTTGTGTGTCCAAAATCATTATTTAAATAATATTGCATAATGTGCAAATAATTGAACTTTTGTTTCAATAAAATTTATAAGCAGAAACAGACTTTTTTCCATATAGAAATGGATTTTTATAATATTTGGAAAGTTCTTCAATGTGATTAAAAATGAGACAGAAGATTTTAAAGTGGGGATGATCCTGGTCGCACATACCAATAATTCTAGCCCTCGGGAGGCTGAGGCAGGAAGATCGCCTGGTGTTCAAGGCCAGCCTGGGCTACACAGTGAGCTCAAGGCCAGCTTGTACTACAAACAAGACCCTGTCTCGAAAACAAAAACAAAAAAAATTCTTGAAGTGGGAGCTGTTCATTTTATAGTTAGCTAAGACTTTTAAAGAGCATACTTTCAACTCTACCAGTTCCCTCTCCTTAAATGAAATTACTTTAGAAAATCTAAGCATGTCTATGAGATTTGGTTTTATTTATTAGTCCATGTCTAGAGTACACAATGTCCACATTCCTTGTGAGGCCTTGGTACCCATACGTCACACGTCTTCGTCCCCCCCCATCCTTATGTGATTTCTATTTTCCCTCATGTCTGTGTTAGAGACTTAGATGTATACATTCGCACCCAGTTCTGAAGATCAACTTCTAAAATGAATAGTCTTTAAAACAAATCGTACTAGAGAATGCTAGACAATTCTTTCTTATGGACTTGGCACATAAACTATCAGTTTTCAAGTAAGTGAGTCACAGGAAGTCACCAACTCACAAGTTTTATGTTCTTGAAACTTTCTTTGTGCAATGGCTCCTTGGAATGTGTTCTCACACAGAAACAGTGTGATAAATGCTGGTTTGTAGCTGAAATACTAAATTTTAGCCATGAAATGTTTAAAGAAAAATACGGTTCCCATAGTAATTAAGCAGAAGAAAAGGATGTCATAACTGTGTTTTTAATTTCAAGTTTTATTGGTATTGGATATTGCTGTTAAGACTTCCAGAAGGGTTTATCTAAGGTAATTATGAACAAAGGAATTTTAATCAGAGAAAATTAAGAGAAGCTGGAGAAAAAAATTGAAGATTTTTCAGAAAAATTTTTTTAGATATTTTCAAAAGTTTTAGAGACCCATGTCTCTGGATTTTTCAATTTCACTTCCATTTTTGTGGCTTACCTCTTCTTGATTCACTGTCATCATATGAACTGCTCTTAAACTTTAAGGGAACTCACAAAGAGTAGCAACAGAAGGAGAAAGACTTTACTGAGGGGACCATAAAGAATTGGAAGGCGAAAAGGGTAGTGGATTTGGGCTTGTGTTCCTGAAAATATCCCTGAGAGAATTAGCTGAGAAGGTGGTGGGAGATGGATGGGAGCTAGGAACTGGTGTGAGGCCAGGGTCCTGGTCTAACCAGCCTGTGTCCTTAGCACCAAGTGTATCCATGGCCATAGGATGGCTCCCTAACCAAAGGGAGAGCTGGGAGACTTCGGGTGCAGAGAGGGATAAATCCCCATTCCTGGATTTCGTGTCAGTTAACTGCATCTACAGGATATTAGAAAGATATTTGGCATCTAATTTTAAATCACTCACATCACGTTACTTCCTTGTTTAAAAGTTTCAATTCATCTCGTTTCTCTTAAAACCCTTAATCTAAAGAGTCAGCATGCGCTGGCCTACTGTCCTCTTCCCACTCATTCCTGACGTGGCCTGTTGTTCCCCAGTGCTTAGGGAAAGCGCTTGGCTTCCTAAATGCTCTTTCTCCAGCTCATGGAAAGACAATTCTCTTCCTGCGTCAGCCACCCTGCCCCTCTTCCTCCTCATTCTCATCCCATGCACAGACCTTGGGCTCCTGAGTCCTCAGGGCTATGTTCACACACTGTGCTTGGGGAACCGTGCAGTGGGTTAGCTCTGTGAGGGCAGACATCTGGTCTACCATCATCACACCCGCTCCCTCAGCGCGCAGTGGATGGTCAGCACATTTGTATGTTGAATAAATAAGCAAAACTAGATATAAATGGCTCAGATAACTGTTCATTGCATGGTGTTAGATACTGTTTAAGGCATTATGGTAGATATGAAAAATAAATATTCAATTTTGTATTCTCACTGGAGAAACAACATGTATGAACGGGCCACAGTTAGGGCATAAGAACGCCTTATGAAGTACTAGACCAAGACGCAGAGGAAGAGAGATTGTTCATTTGAAAGCGTGAACTGGACTTCGGACTGTTTGGGTGATTTTCTCCAAGGAAAATGATTTTACAGTGGAGACACGTTGTGACCAACTATTGGTCCATTTGGTCAACATGTGTATGAGTTTTTCTTTTCTCTCTCCCTTTTACCTTCTTGGATTTTTGCCTTTTTTTTTCTTCAGTTTCCCCATCTTCCCATCCTACCTTCCCCTTCCTGGGTTCTTTTTCCTTTTCTCTGCTTTATGACCAAGTTTGAAAATTGGTGGCTGCTACAAGTTACAGTGTTTGACTTGGAAACAAAGTAAGTTAATTTTAAAAAAATAATAAATGCAGGTGAATGTATTGTAGGATTGTAGGATGCATTTGTGTGAGTGATGACAAAGGGATGGTATGTGAGGTTTTTCAAATGCCAGGTTATTTCCAGTCAGATAATTTGTTAATCTTAGAAGCTCAGTGTGCTTGCTACATTGGTACAGTTTGGGCATTGTGTTAGAAAGGACACAGACCTAGGAATCAGACTCGGGTTTGAATCTGTGTGTCATTTGTGCCTAGTGGTATGCTCGGAGAGAGTTACTGTACTTCCCAAGACTGTTCCCCACAAATAAAATGAGCTTACTAATCTGACACACCTAGAGACCTTCCAGCTGTAAGAGTCTCTGGCATTTTCTGATTGAGTGAACACCCCACATGTTTCCTGCTAAGGCTGAAGTCTGGAATTGACCCCACTGTACAGTGTAATCACACCTGGCACACACACACACACACACACACAGTGCAGGTGCGTGACTAGCTTCTTTCTGTTGGTTTGCTCTTCCTCATTATTGTTCTATAAAGAGGCTGCAATTTGGTTTTGCATCTCACTACACTGGAAGATGAAAAATGCACTTATACAGCCTTCCACTGTCGCATGTAGCCTAGAACTCTTTCTTGGTGCATCAGAAAGTGCAGGTCTGTTTACTAGGTGTCAGACACTGTTCTGGGTGATGTAATTCAGTGGTGAACAAAAGAGGTAGAGATTTCTGCCTATATGGAGCACCTATCAGGCACAAGAGAGAGGTGATTTAAAAACATAAGCTGTAGAGTGCTTCCATGGGGATAAGTACTTTGGAGAAGACTGGAGTGGCGCGGGCCATGGAAGACCTCAAGGAGTCGTTTGGGTGGAGACTTAAGGAACCGGCGGAAGACAGCAGCTATGTAATTTAGCTGAGGAGTCCAAGAAGCAGAGAAAAGCAACCTCAAAGGCTCAGAAAGGCACAGGGGCAAAACCAGAAGGATGCTAAGCATAGGTGCCAATCAGAAGCTAGGAGAGTGGTGGGGAGAGGAACCCAGAGAAATAATATGTGAGTCAGCACCAAAGAGTCCTTTGCAATTGTAGAACAGCCAGTGTCCTTTTGCAGAAGGCTGTCAACATTAGGCTCTGTGGTCTGCATCAGATGACAGGCGGACACTCGGAAGACGGGGGTTCTCATACCCACTCCGCAGACGTCTAAAGGGGTGTCTCTCAGACTCACTCTGCCACTGTGTTTAAGAACACGGTGAGTGTCACAGCCAGGTCTTAGTCCATGATTTCAGCTCCAAAGATAGAACCAAAAACTGAAAAGATCTGTCTAGGAGAAACGTAAGTGTTCCCCTCCATATCTAAATAGGAGGAACCCAGGGCTCGGTGAGGTTAAAGGACTTGCTCAAGAAGACCAGCTAACAAGAGGCAGAATCAACCTTTGCCAGCCAGACCCAAGCCCCAGTCCAGTGCTCTTTTGTGCAACGGTGTAATTGGAAAGTCTTCTTTTCCTTAAAATTGTTTGGCTGTGTCTCTGGCTGACAAGCAAACAGCAGGCCACCTAGAAGGGACATAATGTTTCTTCCCAGCTAAGCAAACTGATATAATGATCTGGTCTTCGTCCTTTGGTCCAGGCAATAATGGGAAACACCCAAGTGTCCTGTCCCAGCAGGCTCCCTGCAGGGGTGCTCACTGTTCCCCAGGATTTCATGATGCAAAGGCTCACAGTGCCATGTCGCTGGTCCCATGTACTCAACTTTCACAGCTTACATTCTACAAAGCGTTTCTCAAAAAGCCTGGCTCCCACCGTGAACAAAGGCCTTTTCTCCCAAAGGACAGTTCATTGTCACTGACACCCTGTGAAAGTCTCGTCCGTTACCGTGAACACATGAGCGTGTGTGCATCATTTGAAGAGTAGCCAAAGTGATCCAACCTCATTTGACAGCTGAGGAAACCAAGGCCAAATGAAAGAACTCAGCCCGGACTTTTATTCTCTCCAGAAGAGAACAAACCCAAGTTTATTTTAGCAGTGATTCCAAAAATGTGAATAGACAAAGACTTGGAACCCACGATATCTTTCACATTCAAAGGTGCTGAGGCTGGCTGGGTGACTGCCAAAAGACACACAAACGAATGTGTCCCCAGGGTCACGGCTCTGCTGAGCCACATACAATGTGACCATTTATAGCCCTCTCCTCTGCTTTCATGGCTTTTGCATCTGCCATCCCCAAGTCAGTCCGTCGTGGTGGGAAACACCAGACCTTGGAGAAGAGCTCTTCCTCCTCACTAGTTGTATGACTTTGAGAAAGTTCTGGAATGGCTTTGGCCTAGCTTCCTGTTTGTAAGGAAGGAATCATGCTGGGTCCCACCTCATGAATTTGTTGTGAAACCCAAATAAGATAGTAAATTTTAAAACACCTGAAAGAATGTGACATGAATGCCAATTATTTTCTCTTCTGTTCCTCCCTCGGCTTGTAATTGCTCATCGGTGTCTTAGTTGATGTCTTGGTGTTCAGAAGCTCAACGTGACATCTTGCTGGTTTGCTTTTCGTGTAGACTATTGGGGCACCTCTTCTACAGGGAAGACGGGCAGATTCCCTCTTCACTGTACTTTAACGTATTAGCGCCCTCCATCACCCCTTACTCCCATATCTGTGCGGAACGCCACTCTTCCTAGTCATGAGTAGCATCATGATTCCATCACAGCTCACTCTCTCTCTGTCTCTTTCTCTCTGTCTCTCTGTCTGTCTGTCTGTCTCTTGCTCGCTCTCTGTCTGTCTGTGTCTCTCTGTCTCTCTCTGGCTTCAGCAACTATCCCAGCATTGCAGGTCACCGCTGCGAATTGATTCGAGTTGGCATCTGAATGATATTACTTAGCGTTTCCTACAATGGCTGTTTCCCAAATGTACAGTACAGTGCGATACAGGTGGTCTAGCCGTGTATCCGCCACCACAGATGCCCTCGGTGAATCACTGAAGATGACATGTGCAAAGCTGCTCACACATCAGCTGTCGTAACGGTGTGGGAAAGGGACCCTAATCCCTACAGCTCTAACCGTCGAGTTTCCCTTGAAGTGTCTCTTCTTAATTTGAAGAACCATGTCTCCAGGAGCTGAACTACAGGTAGCATTTGGATTCATTCCTGTCCCTCCTCCAGGGTCTGCAACAGCCACGGTTCCCCTTCCCTCAACAGCTCTGGGCTCTGCTCCCTTCCTTCCGCCTGCCGCTGCCACATCGGATCAGACTTCACTGCTGCCACCTCCCAGCATTCTCCTAGCAGCCATCACAGATCAGTGTGTCACCTGTCACCTTCCGAGTGTGCCGTGCCAGGTGGTCACGGTGCACCTTTGTCTCTCATGGTCCTGCCCGGGCAGAAGTCCTGGTCATTCTGTCTGTGCTGTGTGTGCTATCCCTTCCCCTCTGCACAGGCGTGAAAGTCAGTTCCTGTCATTCAAGATCAAACAACAGTGGCCTCTTCAACCAAGGCTTTCTGCACACAGCAGGGCGAGTGTGACGAGCCCCCCTCCTGGGGCACGCCCGGCCCTTGGTTCCCACTCCGAGGCCGCAGAGTGCTGAGTGTGGGCAGTCAGACGGGCCGGTTCGTCCCTGTGTGTGTGAGGCCTCGGGAACCTATCGAACCTGTTTCTTCATCGTGAAGATGAAAGCGATGGTGACAGTCTCTTTCTCGTGGGTAATTTAACGTGGAAGGTTGTGAGAAGTAAATCAGAGTTCTCCAGAGCAACAGAGCTGAGCCAATAGGAGCTGTGTCCCAGGGGGTGGACTCTGAGGAACCGGCTTGCACATTTGTAAGACTGGCGTGACAGGACCCCCAGCACCCCAAATCTGTAGGGCAGGACAGGCTGGCAGGCTGGTAAGTGCTTCTGTCTTAGCTCCCAGTGGATCTCAGGTGCTGTGTCTTGTTAAGCCCATTGTCTTCTCCTACCTGCTGTGTTTGTCCCTCTGGAAGGCCCAAGGACTCTGCTGGGACAGGGACTACACCTGACTCCTGTTGACATTTCCTTGTGTGACTATGCAGTGGATGAATGATCCTCAGGTAAGGATCAGGCAGGGATCGGAGGCTTTGGAAACTTAAGCAAGGCACCTAGCACAGTACCGGTACCATGCAAATTGCCTAAGTTAATCTTTGTAACCCAATTAGCAGAGCATTTGGTCTGAGTAGAGGGGAATTAAGTGTACCCCTGATGGGCCGTCAAAGGCTCCCGGATAATTCCTGGGTGCTGGGCAGTCTCAGGCATGTGCTCTCTGCTCACCTAGCACCCCCATCTGCTGTGTGGGAGCACCCTGGCTCTGAGCCACCCCCTCTCCCAGTAGCAGCATCAGTTAGTGCATCTAATACCTCACACATGGTTGCCTGACTTCATTTCTTTCATGTGCTTTTCAGAGTCGAGGTATCATTGAAGAAAATTTCAAAAACAAAGATTCAAAGGAGAAATTGAAATGCCAGTAATCTCACTGTTAGGAAATAAACAGCAACTGCTCTGATTTGTTGAACGCAGAACACAGAGTTAGAGATGGATGAGCTGAGGGTCTTTAACCATCATCTGTCATGTGCCTGAAATGAGACCCACCACATGAGATTGCTGGGAAAATAAACTAAGACAATGAATAGTCACACTCAGAGTTAGCAAAGGGCCTGGTGCATGAAGCCCTCAATGAACGTCAGCTCTTAATAGTTTTATGCTCAAAATATATACTTATATCAACAACTTACAAGTACATATGCACACATATACACATGTGTGATTTCTTTATTTTGCTTTAGATTGTAAACACTAGCCTAGACATTGTCTTTATTTTGTAAGAATGAGGGCTCTGGAAATGACTCCCCAAATTTAAACCCTCACCTCTTGTCCCTAACAAGCTGTGTGAACTTATTCAAGTTATCTAACCCCTCAGTGCCTCAGTTTCTCCTTCCGTATAAGATAATCTCTGCCTAACAAGGTTATTATGAGGGTAAATTACTTCAATCTACAGTATGTGTTGCTGTTAATATTGCTTTATATTCTACACATTATATAACATATATGGAGCAAAAAAAGTATTTCTTACACAATCAGGAAGTGTTAGTTATCAGAATCATGAAATAGTCTCCAAAAACACTATTTTTCCTGCTTGCCCAATTTTCCATAGAGTGATAATTTATCATTGCCTTTTGGTCATATGTTTACACTATTGTCTGAAGCTTAATTTGTGTGTTGAGTTAGAATGGCTTCGATTAATGGCCACATGGTGCAATGTAAATTTTGACTCTTATTGATGTCACCTTGGTAAAATGGCCAGAGCTCTTGATTGAGCTGTAACCCTCAGGTTGCACCCAGGGAAGGGGATTTTGGAAAAGCCCTTAACACTGGAAGGAGAGAGAAAGTGGTTGAAGGAAAATTTGATTTTAGTTTAAAAAGTCCTGACATCTTGACACCATTGCTTATTAGTTATGGGATGAGCCCAGGAATGTGGTGGGTGGTGTCAGTTTCTGACCCGTCTGTCAGCCACCACTAGGTCTTTGTCCCATCTATGTAGACTGGTAAATAACACGAGCATTCCTGACATTCCCACTGGGCTTTGCAATAAATATCAAAGCGCAAATATGTGCCGAAGTATTTTGCAAACCGTAAAATTGTTGTCTAAGTCAGGGAGTATTATTATCCTAGTATTTTGGAAACTGCTCTCAGCTGAAGGGTTTGGTTAGAGGATTTCTAAAGTGGAAACTGGTTTTCAGGATCTGCAATGCTACCATCTTAATTAATTTAGTGAATTATTTATTAGAATGGGGAAAGCTATGTGTAATTTTGGCTACGTGTAGTTTTAAACTGAGTAAAAATATTGTTGCTAATAAAGGATATGTAGTGTGACACTGTAAAATCCAGTCAAAGTGTGTTCAACTGAAGTCTATCTTGGCCTAGTTACAAAACCAAATACAATTCTGTGTTCAATTTCAGAGTATAGAAAGAGATGATTGGGCCTAACGCTCTCACTCTAAATGGCAAGTTAGGTGATTTAATCTGGATTTCTTCTCCTGAGTTTTCTCCCATCTACTGATTCATGACAACACAGCTCGAGTTGATTCGTTAAAGAGCAGAGCTTGTCACACTCACAGTCAAAGTCTGACTTAGCTCCATCCTGAAGGGGTGGCTTTGTGCGGTGGAGTCCCATGCCGCAGCCACGGGTCCACGCCTAGGCTCACACAGGACACACCAAGCCCGGGCTCTAGTGAACTCTGAGTTCTAGCACTAGGAATTGAAGAACCGAGTGAGTCAGTGAGTCAACTGGGTTATGGGAGCGTCCGAACCATGTGGTGGACAGTAGTGGGAACTGTAGTGGTGACAATGACTACTTCAGGTACTGGTCAAGGAAGGCTCTTCCGGAGCAACTGCATTTGAACTGAGGCGTCACCATGTGATGGCATGCAGAGGCCTAGGGACAGAGAGTTTCAGGAGTGAGGACCACAGGGACAAATAGCCAGGGGCTTGGTGAGCTCAAGGATCAAAAGCAAAGTCAGTGCGGCTGGAGACCAGCAAGGGAGGGGGAGAGCATGACAAGACTGAGGTCACGCTGGGCTCTGTGGGCAGCAGGGATAGGTTTGGAACTTATTCTGAGGCCATGGAAAGCCGCTGGAGGAGTCTGAGGAGAAGGTCGTGATCTCATTTGCATCCTTAAACAATTACTTTGGAAATTGGATGGATATCAGATGCTACAGATGGGATTCTGGCTGCTTTTGGTGTGTTTTTTTGTTTTTTAAGTGGGTGTTGACTCGAATCTGTGCATGATCACAAATACCCTGATTCTGTTTAAATTGTATGTGTCTGTATGGGGCTGATGGAGATGGAAGAAGTGGTCCCTTTTGGTCTCTTGCCCCACCCCCAAGCCAGCCATTGACACCGTCACAGATGGGGTCTCAGGGATCAGAGTGAAGACTTGGTTCAGCCAGTGAGCAGACTCTGTTTCCATCCCAGATGGTTCCGGCATTAGCATTTTCAGCAGTTGTGGACAGGTGGAAAAAATGACAGCAATAGATAGCCAAGAGTGTCATGTGCTTTTGTTCATGTAGTTGTTTTCAGTAGCTTTGAAGTAGTACTTCGGTTCTTTGATGGTCAGATTGATCACAAATTCATTTATTTTTTGAGCTGATTTGTTGATTTTTTTCATCACAGAGGTGCCTTCTCTGTAGGCCAGAGCAGAAAGTAGGGGACCTCACGCGATCCAGCTGTCGACAGAGGCTGACCTCTCTGCGTTCCCCTTTTGTCCACGAGTGCTTCACTGGGACTGCTCGTGTGCTCTGGGAATGTCATCAGCTGAACCCCCATTCTCCGCCATGCCAGGTTCACCTGTGCTCTGCTCTGACCTTCGAGCTCCTCTCTTCCGTGCTTCCAAATGCATTTGTGCTGCAGAGAAGAGAACGGCTGTCCCACAGGCAGGAGCTGTTCCCGATCCTTCCTTCCTGCCACTGAGGACCCTGGTGCTCTTTTCTAACTACTTATGTGATATAGAAGCAAGGGCCATGGGTTTGGAAGTTAGGATATATTTGTGTTCAGATCCAGGCTCTGCGACTTACAGACTCTGTGCCTGAGACCCAAGTTTCTTCCTCCCTCCTTTCGTTCTTTCCTTCCTTTCTTCCTTCCTCGCTTCCTTTCTGCCATCCCATCTTTGTTCTTTCACTTCCTTCTTCTCTTTCCCATCCGTCACCAATCCACAAGGTTACCACCAAGTCTTTACCGAGGTTCCGGACATCGTGCCGACGCCAGGTGCGTGGGGTGGGTGGACGTCATGCAGTAGACCTCGTGGTGCGCACAGCTTTCAGACAGAGAAGTTGAATGAATGTGGATAACGGACAACTGTAACTGAGCCACGCCCTGGGGGAAGTAATGAGTGGGATTCTCGAAGACCTTCTGCAATGCAGGACCTGACCTAGAAAGGTGGGCCGAGTCCAGGTGGTCACAAGTGTTTACGACATTGCGTATTTACGACATTGCGTATTTACGACATTGCGTGTTTACGACATTGCGTGTTTCCCGGGCATTTAGTGGGTCACAACTTGTCATCGTAGACATCGATGTTGTGACTGTCAGTAGCACAGAAGGTCTGTGCCGGTACCCATTTGCTGAGCTTTCCTGCATCTGCTGCAGGTGCTTTATACACTGCTTACTGCATTCTCGGTGACTCCGCTACACTGGCCGGGGTGTGTATTTCCGGACCCTGGCCAGCACACCTCGTTCTGCCCCTCTATCTGAGTGTTTTCTGGGCTCGCCACTCTGGAAGTCAGGAGTATTTTGGTTCCCATGTACTTCTTAACTCTCTCTTAGAAGGCTCTTGACTTGGTGGCGCTTCTCTTGAATGTCCTTGTGATACCAGAGTGGCTGCTTCCATGGTGCTGTCCCAGAGCAAAGCAGAAGGCTCTTAGGAAGTTTTCCAAAGAGCAAAAAGAGTGAGCACCCCCTCCCCAAGCCCACTCTGCACTGTGCACCCGGTCTGGCTGAGTTACAGACTCGAGAGCTTTTTCTCCCTGGTTTTTGGTAGTATTTGTTGCTCACTACTGGCCCAGAGACCAAGCCGGTCATCCAGCCCAAGACATCAGGTTAATCCTCAGACTTTCCTATCTCTCCATGCAAACGCTGAGGACCTGCGGGTTTTGTAATTTCTATCTCATAGGTACATCTGTGCGACGCACAGTGAGGCGTGGTGAGCCCTCGATGTTCCTGTCCCGTAGGTGATGGGGACCCCTCCTTGCAGCTCCTGGTCACCTCTTCTACCAAAGTTGCTCAAAGCTGACTTCGCTGCTTCTTCCCCTTTCTTTCCCTTGCCTCATTAGACCTTATTGAAAGATAGTTGCCTTCGAAGCGAAGATAGCTTCCCCCCAGGCACCTGGGTCGCTGATTTTGTGTAGCGTGAAAGACTGAGAATTCTATTGCTGCGGAAATGTCCCAGGATTTTTCTTAAGCAGGTACAGCTGTCCTCACTCCTCTGCCTTCTCCCCCCTCCCCAGGAGGAGGAATGCGCAAGTACTCTTTGGATTTATTAATGTGAAAATAGTTGTCATTTCTTGAGCCTTTGCTAAGTGCCAAAAGTGCTCTTAAATCATCTATCTGCACTCAGTCTCATTTAGGCTTCATAATCCTATAATTATCTCCTTTCTATAGATCAGAAAACAGAATTTCAGCAGTGTGTCGCTCACCGCATAAATGGCAAAAGTCACATTTTTGTTTCCTATAGTGCTGTGAAGGATTCATAACATCACTCAGCTAATAGAAAAATGAGTAAATGGTGTAGAGGTAACAAAACTATTATAAAGGTTGGTTTTGTTTTGTTTTGTTTTTGTCTTTTTGAGAGGGGGTCTCCCTTTGCAGTTCAGGCTGGTCTTGGGCTCACTTTGTAGTCCACGATGGTCTCAAACTTGCAGTGATCCTCCTGCCTCAGCCTCCCAAGTGCTGGGATTACAGGAGTGTGCCACCACGCCCAGCTATACAGGTTGTTTTGTTCTGATTATTTTAATCAGCTTGGCTTGCAGTTTC
Organism: Dolichotis patagonum; assembly: GCA_004027295.1. NCBI lineage: Eukaryota > Metazoa > Chordata > Mammalia > Rodentia > Caviidae > Dolichotis > Dolichotis patagonum. Next base: position 33,132 of record PVJX010011212.1, on the reverse strand, counting down.
TCATCTTTTACTTTACAGGCTTCTATAACAAGTATTTGTTAAAGCAACTTTAATAAACTATATTGGATGTTTTAGATAAAATTGTGAATGTCTTTTTGAGTACTTAATACAGTTCTCCTGTGCTAGAGTAGGGATTTTCTTTCTGTTTATTGCTTAACAGTTAGTGGGGGCATCTCCTACTTTGGTTATAATCAAGTTTGCATTGTATGGCATGCCATAGCAGATTCAAGCACCCACTGACTTTTATTTGCTGTGACAGGAAAAAGTCATTCCGACTGTGGCTTGGGAATGGCCACAGTTCTCACCTTCGCGTGAATAGCTTCGCCAGAGCTGGGGCTTGGATTTATTAATATTCCTTGCAGTTGCTCAGTTCTCAATAACTGTAATAAAATGCACATTTTAGAAATGTGTAAAAATATGCAGCTCCTCTCCAAGCTTATTTATAGACCTGACGTAGAACACTTACGCGATGGACTCCGCAGCAAACACAAATCCAGTCCTAGGCGCTGCCTTCCGCCTGCACCCTGGGCTGCCGCTCTCACTGACTGCTTTGCGGTCAGAGCAGAGAAAACCGCAGCAGAGATGAACCCCATGTGTAAGGCTCAGCCTACATGGTGTCCAGTCGCACAGGCAGGAGGGTCCCTAAAGCGAAATGGACCCATCGAGAGGTGGACACAGTCATCATATTATCAGTTCGTCTTCAGGACTTATCAGTGCCCCGGCTCTGAGCGCCAGGCTGTTATATACGTACGCGTAGCCTGACTCCCCCCACAGCTCTACGAGGGTCATTCTTTTTTTTTGTTTTTATCAGTACCAGGGATCGAACTCACGACCGCTTGTTTGTGAGGCAGGCACTTATGCTGCTGAGCTAAATCCCCAGCCCCAACGAAGGTCATTCTTAACCCCACTTTTTCTGTGGTAGCTTTTCACGTTTATTAGCACACGTTTGTGACACCTAGTGATCGCATGCCTCCTGGGGAGCTGGTGCTTGTGCATAACACACCTAATTTGTTTTCATGTCTCCTTTCCATACCTCCCTTTTCCTCCAACTCTTGGTTTCCTTCCCTTTTGCAAAAGATCTAGCTCCCTGTTGCCTGTCACCTGTATTTTATTTTGCTCTTTGGTTTATTTGTGATTGGGTTTCTCGTGTAAGAGAAGCCATGCAGTATTTACGCCTGTGTATCCGACCGCTCGGCAAAACCGAGGCTCAGGGTCATAGGAGAGAACAGAATGACACCCTGCCCATCACCGAGGGTCAGCAGAGGTGGCTGAGATGGCACAGCCCTTGTCCGCCGTCACAGGGAAAGATGTAGGTGACGTGGGAACTTCTTGTCACCACTCGTCACCTTGTCTGAGCCCTTGACCGTGCCTGCTTTGTCAGCTGAGACGCAGCAAACTCACTTAGCAGCGCAGCCCCAGGGCTGCGTGACCCTGGATCGCTGGGCCTCACCCTTCTTTTCCACAGCCAGTTACGATACTCCTTTCCCTCCCTTCTTTCTTCATCTCCGGTTCTCTCACCTGCCTCACACCTGGCTGCCCCTTCCCGGGTCCCTGCCCTGGGGTCTCTGCCCGTAGCTCCCCACGCTTGCTTGGTTCGGAGAGCAGCTGGACGCCATCAGTGAGATAGCAGCCTTCGCGGCTTCCGATCCGACCCCGCCCCTTCCTCCCTGCTGTCTTGGTGAATTTACTTCTCTATTCTGTGCCGCTGCCTTGTGTTTCTTAGCTTTTAAATAAATATTAATACAATGCTTGTTGTACCTGTTCCATAGAGTTTTGTGAGGAATGAAAAAGCCGTCATATGTAAGGTGCCTAGTACCTAGTAATTGCTCACCTGATCAATTCTCACCATCTTTCTCTTGACACTTGCAGTGACAGGTAACGTATTTCGGAAAAATCCCGTCATGGGGATTAGAGAGAAGGGAAACCTTCCCTGAGGAAGAACACAGAACAAGTCGTGGCTCTTTCATGCTTCCCATTTCTTCGTTTTCGTTTTCAAGTTCCTGTTCACCACCATGCAAGTTGGCTGACCGCCCCTGGGGCCTCGGAGACCAGTACACCAGCCAAGTTCAGTTTTTCTCTTTGTGCTCTCGACGCCCGAGTCTCGAGGGGCCAGCCACCTCCATGGTGCGGGCAGAGGCTGACGGGAGCTCTGTGCACTGGGCTGGGGTTGACCCGAGTCTTGCGGGAAACAAATGGCTTCTGGTCCCCTGCAGTGGGGCAGCCATGTGCCAGGGCGCAGAAGCTCGCTTCCCATGAAAGGTGGGGCAGAGGAGGAGTTCCCAGGGACCCTCAGGGCCAGCAGCGCCCATCGCTTTGCAAGAAGCCTTCACTTTGACGCTCCCCACTTCCCCTTACAGATGCGTTTACTGTTCTCCATTTCAGAAATAACCATCAGCAAGAGTGAGGCAGAGAGAAGAGAAGCCATGTGTCTAAGATCCAGTGATTCCAACACTTCCTTGTCCCGCTGCCCTCGGGTGGCCATGCACCATCCTCCGTGACCACCTCTCCTGGCCTCAGTGGCTCCATGGGTGAAATGACAGGGTCGGCCAGTGGCTGTGGAGTTTCCCTCTGGCTCCAGCCTCTGGAGGCTCTGGGATTCCCCTCAGAGTTTGGAAGCACGGTTGTTGTGATCACTTCCGAAGTGTCTACCGGGGTGGGCACTGCTTTAGGTCGCTGCCACCTGTCACTGTGTCACTGACTCACACTGCATCCTGTGTGAGCACACTTCCCAGACCAGGCACTCAGCCTCTTTCCGTCATCTCTGGGCAAATCCCCTCGGGAATCCAATGGCACTCCAAGAATTCTCTTCCCGTCCTTGCTGCATGGATGCAGCCTTCACCCCCACGTTATTGGGGTTTCGGAAGAAGACAAGACGTGCTGTGGACTCTTGCTGAGGCTGACTGTGCAGAAGAGAGGGAGCCCAGTGACCACGATGCTCGCCTCTCCCCACCCCCATCCTTCCTGTGTCCAAGGCCAAAGAAGGTCCGTGGCTAAGCAGGGAACTCGGATCCGAGTTCTCCACTGCTTCTCCTGTGACTCTATGACCTCTCCTGCTCTGTGTAGCGGTCACAAGACGGAAGTACTGTTCCGGCTTTGTGCAATCTTGAATGCATCCTTTGGAGTACAACCCTCTTCGTCTATAATCCAGCCATAAAACTGATTGCCTTTTCACTGTGTGATCTTAGAGATTCTCTATCTGGAGCCAAGTTAAGGCTTTAATTATCTCAGCTAATTAGGAGGATGTTGAACCACATTTTCTCCGTCTTCTTCCCCCTTTAACAAATTCAGTCACCGCTCACTATCCGTTCTCTCTCCAAAGTCTGTTTCTTTTTCTGTTTCTGTATCCGCCGCTGTGACTGTGGACCTGAATCCACTCCTGGGATCCTAACGTAACTGCAGGCCGCCCGCGCGCCCACGCCCTACCCATTCCCCCCACCATGCGTGCATGTGTGTGTGCTGGTGCGCGCGTGTGTGTGTGTTTATTTCTGGCTCTTGTCTAGACCTCAATTGTTCCTCCTCTGCCTTTCATGGTACCAAGCCCTCCCAGCTTCCAGAAACAGAAGCCCCCCCAAATAAACTTCCTGTTCTCCTTGGCCTCCATCTTTATCTGACCTCCGAGCCTCTGCCAAGGTTGTTTACTGTGACTCATTTCATGAGATTCTTTCAAGGCCTTCAAGGTCCAGCCCAAGCGCAAAGAAAGTCCCTGTCCCTGTTGCTCATCATCAGAAGGCCCTGATCCATCGTCCTGGTGTCCCACACACGACGCTGGGCTCAGGAGCAGCACCCAGGAAATGTCTGCTGACCTGACCAGTGGCCTCTTTGCACCATCTCCCTGGCCACTGCAGCTTGGTTCTTGGTCGGCTTCTCTCAGCCCCAATCCTGGCCCCTGGTAGCACATCAACAGTCTTGTACTTGCAGAGAGAGCTGGGTTTTTTTACACCCACTCACAGAAAACTGAAATTGGTGAAACCAAAAGAAGACTCAAACAGGAAGAACCCTTGCCCTGCCATTTTTCCATAGACTGAAGGATTCAGGAGCATTTCTGTGCCCCAGGCCCTGTGCCGAGCATCTTGTCAATACCCTACTCGCTGAAGGACTGTAACACTGTGAGGCAATGCTATGTTACCTCCACTGACTGATGTGAAAACAGAGATCCAGACAGGTTAAGTAGAGTCCACCATAAGAATGCCACAACATGGTCGTCATGGTTTATGTCAGTGGCTCCCAAGCCTCATGCAATTATGGATGCAACCAAATCTAGTGCTTGTGATTGGCTCGTTGTCTAGGGCTCGGATTAGGGTGGGGACAGGATACGCTGTAACGGTGGGAAGAAGGTGAGTCTCCCTCTTTTGCTTTCACTTTTGCTGTTTGCAGCGGCCATGAATGGCTGCCCCGCCACGCCACGCTGCCTTGGAGCCAGCTGAGTATGGACTGAAACCTTTGAGAACTGCAAGAAATAAACCTTGCCTTCTTTCATGTTGGCCGTCGGGTATTTTATCTCAGCAATGAGAGTGAAAAGTAGCTAAAACAATGGTTAAACTTGTATTTAATCCAGATTATGTGGGCAAGAGCGTGTGCACTCATTAGAATTATACTGAGCTGCCTGTCATGCCACTGCAAGCACTGCAGAGTTGTCTAATGTCCCCAACTCCACAGCTGCAGGGAAAAGCAGCTCCCCTGTCTTCTCCTACAGTCCGTGGAGCCCAATGTCATCGTGCTCGGAAGCGACAGCCCCTTCAGTTCCCTGAATGCTCTCCCAGCGGCGTCCAAGGAAATGCTCACTAGGGTTTTGACACTGATAGCAACCTCGCCATAGCTGGTTTCCCTCTGAAGGGACCTCTCGACCCTCATAGAAGCCATACCCTAAGGGAAGGAGTTGCCTTTCTCTAGGAAGCTCCGTTTCCAGGAGCTGTCCTGGCATGGTGCTTTGGAAGCTCTTAGCGGCGAGCCACTGGTCAGCTGCATAAAAATGAAGTGGGCATTTGTGCTTCCCTGCTGACTGAGTTGGCTCCAACTGACGTGGGCTCAGTTTCACAAAAGCGAAGACAGGCCTACTTCCAGGCTCGCAATGGAGCCGGAGGAAGGCAGGCTGTGTGCCTGCTTCTTACAAAGCGTGGCCTTCGATGTGTGTCACTGGTACCCTTTAAAACCGAGCCCCCCACCCCATCCCCAAGCCCTACTCCTGGTGACAGCTGAACCCTCCTCAAATGCATGTGCAGACCAGAAAGTGTTTTCTAAAGGAGCGTAGCCATCGAGGCAAGTTTCTGTTATGCAAAATATCTAAACCTGTCCCCCCACTGATGATTCTGTCTTCATATTTTTTCTCTGTACATGAAAGCTTTTCCCTTCTCAGAGCCTAGATCTTGATCATAGCAATGCCAGTTTTTGGTTTTGGTTTTGGTTTTGGTTTTTTTACCGGGGATCAAACTCACAACCTCACACTTGCCAGGCCAGTGCTTATGCTGCTGAGCTAAATCCCCAGCAACAACGCCAGTTATTTAAGAGAATATCAGCTTGGTCAAATTATGTGTTCTGAGTTCTTGTTTGATGATTGTATTTACAAACGTAGGAGGTGGGCTTCCGGTCTTCCTGTGGTGCCTGTTAGGTTCATAACAAGATTTCCTGAGGCAGAACGTGAACCAACCCCTTAGGCATGCAGGCGTTTAGATGGGGCCCATTAGAGAGTGTGCCTGGCTGTATGGTCCGCATCTCTGTCTACAGGCTCTATAATTCTCTGGAGAAGCCATTATAACACAGGGCTTCTCCTCCGCATGCGGGGGCACGTGCTAGTACCGCACGAGTGGCATGCCTTTAGGGTGTTGTACAAATGGCTGCGACATGGGACGTTTGGAATTTCCCATTCCACACACAGGGCAGATGTTGCCAACCAATCCACCGCACCAGCCAGAAGCAGCCTGCATCCAAATCTTCTACAAGAGGTTAACTGGATGCGATGCCTAAAAATGGGAAAATTATGCACCGTGGCTGGATTTTGCAAGGTCTGGAACAAGCCGTTTTCCCCTTTTTTCTGTTCGTTTGAGCTCGCATTGAGTGCAGGTTTCTCTGTACCCTTCCTCCTCTTCTTGGTTCTCTCACGTGGAACTTGCCCCGTAGGCTCTGAACAGATCAGAATGACTTCATTTGCTCTGCTCGCCTCCAGTAAAAGGGCTGTGAGATGCTTTGGGAGGGATCGGAGAAGGGAAGGAGGTGGAGGAAGGAAAAAAGGTAGCCTCCGGTGGACCCAGGTTCCGTGGGGGGGAATGATGCGTCAGCTGGGAGCACAGCTGCGGGACCCCGGGACGGCCCACGGCTTGGCCTTCTGGACAAATGTTGCCGCACCCCAAGTTAGCGTCTGTTCGGAAGGGAAATACGCTAACCCTTAGACGATCCTTGGCTTTTGTGGATCTGTGACTCAGTTTCCAGTACTTCACTGCTTCACCTTCTTCCCTCACACCTCACACTTGCGTCTGAGGGTTCGGGTATCAGGTTGCAGACTGGGACAGGAGCTCCATGGAGGTGGCCCACACAGGACACCTGTTTTCTTCACCCGTTTTCTTCTTCAACTGGAGTCCCAGATACTTCCAGTGGGTAGTTTGTTAAGTTTGAATGAAGAAACGAGTAAGCGATAAACTTGATATACATGGGAATGGCTTAACTTCGGAACCTTAGCTCGGACCAATCGCAGACTGTTCTGCTGACTCTTGATTGCAAGAAATTCTCTGAGATTGGAGCAGACTGCGCTGTCTCTGTTCCACTCCTTTTATCCTGAGAGCTGGCTTCGCCGTCTTCCCGCACACAAGTGTCACGCCTCTGTGTAAGTGCACACGTGGGTGTGCGCCAGGACATAGAATGTATGAGCGTCAAAGACAGGTGCAACCCACACTGCTCTGGACAGGGGGAAGATTTCTGCTCCCAGCTGAAGGAGCAGAGCGAGCCAGAAACGGGCTGAGGAGCCGCAGAGGGCGTGGCTCCGAGGTGCCCTCCAAGGCTGCGCCTTCCTCTGCCCCCTCTCTCCTCTACCCCTGTGTGTGCCTGTGATTGTTACTGACCTCAGCCTCAGGCAAGCCAGGGTCCAGAGGCAGGAGGCTGCTGTCTCTCTGACGTCGGTCCGGAGCCTGGGTATTTTTCTCTTCCCTCTTCACACTTCATCAGTTCCCAGAAGCTCCAGGCAAATGTCTCATATTCCATGTGGTGGGTCCGTGCCTAACCCAATCATTTCACCAGGGGGATGAATGACGAGTGTCTTGGCGTAATGAAGGTAATCAGGACATCCTGCTGGACCCAGGGAGGACAGCCCAGCCTCCAGGATGCAGCTGAATATGTGGAGGAGCAGATAGTTGAAGAAATCCCAGGTTTCCCTGGAAAGAGGAAGTGTGCCCTGCTGTGGGAAGGGAGAATCCGATCTGAGGTGGTGAACCAGCAGTATCTATCCATGTGTCTCCTCTGCAGGAAGCATTTACTGTATGGAGGGCAACAGCCCATCTTGCCACAGATCTGCAGTGGGAGCCCCAGACCCTCTCTCTGCCTGCACTGGATTGTCCTATGCAGAAGGTGACCTCTGAAGTGCTTGGTCTGACTTTGAAACAGTGACCTCTCTTGCTGCTCTTGACTGGGCAGCTGAGCATCAATGCTTAGCAACAAAGCAGGAGAAGGAAAAAGATGTAGCTAGGAACCAAGCACCTGCTTGACTGTGCCCTTGGCCAGTTTATCCTTGGAGCTCACGCTTAACAAATCAACGGAGCTCTGCAGACCAACAGCCGCCGAAATCTCACGGTGCTACTTTTGCCTGCATTGCAGAGCGGGTTTCCTCCGTGTAGATGCTAGAGGAATTTTACAGTGAGCAAGGAAAACCAACCAGCCTGCTTGATAAAATTCCTGGAAGACCCAGTGAACTGCCAAAAACTAGTCATAAAAGAACATTAAGAGCATGTGTTCCTTGATATGAATTCCTGTAGTTAAACATGCATTAACTGAACCTTCTGTCCCTAGGCATTATCAGTGTTGCTAAAGGGGAAAAGGAAGGAAGGAAGGAAGGAAGGAAGGAAGGAAGGAAGGAAGGAAGGAGAATGGGAGGGAGGGGAAGAGAAGGGAGGGGGAAGAAGCAATGATGCATAAATACAACAGATTCTGAACCTAGATTGCCTGAGCTTAACGCCACCAGCGAGCTGTATGATCTTCGGCAAGTTCCTTTACCTGTTTTTTTCTAATTTAAATTTCTTTTTCAGTGGTACACACTGGGTTACCATGAGATGTGTCAAACGCATGTATGATGTAATGTTTAACTCGGTTAAATGCATTGGCCTCCTTAAATGTTGGTCCTTTTCTTGATGAAAATATTGAAAATCCTTTCTTCTATGATTTTGAAACGCACACCGTGTGACAGTAAGCTGTCGGCAGCCTGCTGCACACTTGCTCACCCGGACTGTGTCCTCCTGTCTACTGTAACGTAGCACCCAGTGACCGACCTTCCATCCCTCCTTCCCCTGACCCTCTGGGCTGCTGGGGACCACTTTTCTCCTCCCAGTTTCCATGATTGCAACTTTTGAGACTCCACCTGAGTGAAATCCTGCAGTTTTTAATTTTCCGTGCCCAACTTGTTCCATTAAACCATGGTCTCCAGTTCCACCCATGTTGTCCAAAATAACACGCATTCACGCTCTTAGTGGTGCGTAGTATTCCACGGTGTCTGTGTGCCACCTTTACGCTTTCCTCTGTAAGTGGACACACAGGCTGTGTCCCTTGCTTGGCCGCTGTGACCAGTGCCACAGTGAATGTGGGAGCGCGACTGTCTCTTCCACAGGCTGACTCAGCCCTTTGCTGGGACGCCCAGGACAAGGCTCCCGGATGTAAGGCAGTTCTGTCTTAGCATTGCAGGAACCTTGGTAGTGTTTTCATTTCCATCCCTGCCAGCAGTGTGCAAGGGTCCCCCCACACCTCACTGGCATCTCTTGTCTTTTCTTTGTGACAGCAGCCTTCCTAGGTGGCTTGAGATGACGCCTTATTATGGGGTTGATTTGCATCTGCTCCGTGATGAATCTCTTTGTGCTCAGCTTCCCCCTCTGTAAAATGAAGACAGAAGCCACGCACACCTTGTTTGACTATCACAGGCGCTAAATGTGCCTACAAACAGAAACACCCGTAGCACAAAGGGAGCCCTCTGGATATGTGAGCCTGTTGTTCCTGTTTCTTCCCCGAGGTGGGCCCTCGCACGTTCCTCTAACCCCCAAAATCATCCCAAAAGATCACACAATATTGCAAATACCATCAACCAATAATAGCTGGTGTTCATGGGCCACCTGCTATGTTTCAGGCTGTAGTTTGGCTACCAACGACCAGCCCCAAGAACTCACAGAACTGTGTCCCGTCTTTGCCAGTTTTACAGGTGCGGGCTCTGACATGCACTGTGGCGGTGTGGGTGGCCTGGCTGAGCGGGGCGCACAGTCAGCTGGGGTCGCCAGGCTTTGTCCACGCTGCTTTCTCTCTACCTGGGAGCACACGGGCACAGTGTTAGACCTCTCATTCCCCGGTCCTGGCCAGAAAGCACGACGTTCAGAATCCATCCCCCATCAGAAAAGGCTTGGGAAGAGAGGGATCCGTAGTCAATGAAACACAGCAGAGCTGGAGGAAGTGGAGAGGAGGGTTTCGAAGGGTATTAAGAATGGCCAGTAGCTATTCAATAGAATTCAGAGTGTGCGAAGCGCTTTCACATTTAACTGAACTAAAGGAAGTATTAATTGTGTAATGAGTCACAACCCGCTGTACAGAAGCTTGTGACAATGCAGTGTCCCTGGAAGCGAGAGGTACACAGCTGTCCCACGGCCCAGCCTCTTGCTCCTAGGGGCACCGTGTCCTGCGTGGTCTTGGACGGGCAGTGTCACAGCTCAGGTAGCAGAGATACAGCAGATGCCTGCTCTGATCAGCGCTGGCACTACCCTCAGCTTTCCGGGGAAGCCACAGTGAAGCCATCAAGGGGACCAGTGTCCCCGCACCGGCCTTCACATCTGCCTGGAGAGCGCCCGTGGCTCGCCGTTGAGAGTCCACTCCCCGGCCAGGTCTCCAGCCAGAGCAGCAGCTGCAGAGGCAACAGCTCTGGGCTCCCTCGGTCCCGGAAATCTGGAATCCGCTTCTGTAAAGTTTGGGGAGACTCGAGATACTCAGTCAGCCTGCAGGGGCTCTGGCTCCCACATCCACCGTGCCTACCATTGCGCATCCTACCCAGCACCCCCATAGGCCAGGCGCACAGGGGGCGGGGCAGACACAGCCCCGTCCACGCGGGGTCTCAGACGGTGTCATCCTCAGATCCGGAGTCTGCAAAATAGCTAGTGTGAATTTCTCATCAGATTATTTTTCCTCAAATGCAGTGATATTAACAGAAACTTGTTTTGTTGTTGTTGTTGTTTTGTCTTTTTGAGACAGGGTCTCAGTATGCAATTCAGGCTGGCCTTGAGCTCACTTTGAAGCCCAGGCTGGTCTCGAACTTGTAACGACCCTCCTGCCTGAGTCTCCCAAGCGCTGGGACTACAGGTGTGCACCACCGTGCCCGGCTAGCAGAAACTTAAAACAAGAACATGTTTGCTGGACAAGGATTCCAGGGAGCCAGGATTCCTCAGGGAGAGCTTGGGACTCTGTGAAGATACCCTTACCCATCAGAAATCTGGCCAGGGTCAACAGAATGTCCCTAGGACCCTAACTCGACATCGGTTGGCTTATTTACTCTTTGCCAAAATACTTTGGACCGTGTTCGATGTGGAAAATGGCCCCAGGCTATGGGCAGGAAGAACGGGGCGGGGGAGACAGGAAGGGCCGGATCGCTGTAGGAAATGAAGCTGAGGAAAGCCTGAAGCACCAGGACTCGCCTGGAATGGGACTGGGGCAGGAGCAGGGGAGCGGGGGTCTGCAGCCGCTGAGGGGCAAGGGCGGGGATGAGAGTGGCTTGGGAAGGGTCCCCAGCGATGACCATGTCCTGCAATTTGTTTAAATGCCCAGCAATTTTAGAAAACACAGACGCCTCCAAATTCCATTTGAAGTCATCTGCCTTGCCATGGCGTAACCTTTCCTTTGCTGTTCCCTGCTTGTCGTGGTGGCTGAATCTTTTTACCTACTGTTCTTTTACATCTGGCGTTTGAGAGAAATTGCAACACGAGGGGGTCGCTATTGCAGTAAAGCATAAGCATAAAGTGGGAAGACAGAAGTTAGCCATAAGAGGAGAAGCATAAGATTTCTGTGCAAAAAGACAATTTAAACAAAGCTACACCAAAGAGCAGGGTAAGAGGGAAAATCCAGGGTGTGCACTGGTCCAGAGCTTGGGGTTTATGACATTTCTACTTCTGCAGGGCAGGGTGTCCACAGGCCGGGAGATGGGCTGTCCATTTGGCTGGCTTGCAGGCTGTTTGGGGGAGAACAACGTGTTGTGACAAGGAGCATAGTGACACATAGTGGCCTTCCTTTCACAGATGGGGTGGCCACGGAGGAGGAGGAGAGGAAAGACCCTGCCCCTCTCCCCTCTGCCTGCTCAGCTCTCCCTGCCAGGTCCCCACAAGCGAGGACAGTGCTTTGAGGATGTTTGGGCAAAGTCCGGTGATTTAGAGCTCTCCGCCAGAGGACTGGCTGAGCAGCTGGGAAATTCTGAATCACAGGGGCTGGAATGTTTTGTTTACTTCCTCTCCTCGGGGCTAAAGGGGAGCAAGGGTTTGTCCTCCTCCCTTCCCCCCATGGTGAATACTTTCCTAGGTCTCTGGTCTCCCTCCTAAGCTGGGTCTGCCCATGGCTGGTTTCAGAGGCAGAGTGTCACTCGGAACCCCGGATTTCTTTGCAGAAGGCAGGAAGGAAGAACATCTCTGCTCTAACTGCACTCCCGCTAAAGCTGCTGCCCCTTATTATGAGCCGCACGTTGCCCATGAGGTCCAGAGCGGGCGCCCTGCCGGGAGAGGACATGCATGGTGATTGTGAAACCAGATTGCTCCGCCAGGCCCGCTGGCACCCTCTGCTTCGCTCTGCAGAACCTTCTTTAAACCGAATCAGAGTCAGCATCCAGCAGTCCAGTAAGGAAACCCTGGCGATGCTGGGACTGCCCGCGTACTCTGAGGGTCCAGCAGACTCGGGGTCCTCCTTGCCCTGTGTTGCAGTGGTCCCCAACAGGTCCCCATGGAGCTGTGGGAGCTGGGGGCAGCACAGCTGGTTCACAGCACCCGGGGTGACAGCGTTTCAAAGTGAACTCCCCAGGTCCGATGGCTAAGGAACGGCGTGGTCAGACTTGAACTTAGGTCTCCTCGGGCTGTGCCCCTGGCTCTTTTGTGTACCTTGGTGAAGTGGCAGAGTGCTCTCAGGTGTCCTCCGCTGCACACGCAGGCTGCTGTGCACCTGTGCGGAACCTGTTCCTCCTGGTGACCCCAGGAACCGAGCAACCCAAGAGTCAATCACGCGCAGGAAGCACGAGGCTCCCGAGCGCCTTGGTGGCATTAACACCGCGGGCCCTGTGAGAGGGAGGGTTTTGTGTGAGTGCCCGTATCCTCTAACAGGCTGGACAGTGTAGGATAGTAAATAGCTGACCCAGCAGCACAGTCACCTCCTACCACTCCGGAGTGACCGGCTTTGCACGTGTGCGACACCTTCGTATGACTTGCAGCCTGATGGGCTTGTTTGCACCAGCATCTCCACACACGCGTGAGCGGTGGACTGCACGGTGACATCGCCATGGCTGTGGTCGCTGGTGATGGACTTTACCCAGCTCCCGTCTGCCGTGGACCTGCGCGCAGTGATGCAGGGCAGGACTGTCACTCTGGAAGGACCTGATATTTCCGTGCCATGTGCCATTTCTTCTCTCCACTGGTCCAAATGCAGCCCAAGGAAGCCCCTGCATCCTGGGCAAAGGATGGGGTCAGAAGTCAGCTGGTGCTTCACGAGAGCCCTCGCCCCAGGGCCTGGGTGCAGTGAAGGTGCCGTCTTTCCAGCCCTCATTTTTGTTATGCTACTGGCTTGATGATAACACTTCTTACAGTAACATCAGGGCTGGCAGTTATCAAAGACGTCCTTCCCCCAGTGAAAACCGAGGTCCGGAGAGTTTGGGTGCCTCCTCCAAGGTCACAGGATTAGGACAGGGCAGAGATTGGCTATCCAACCAGGACCCCTCGCCACTGGGAGGTTTAAACTATTGCAGCCTCTAAGAGAGTTCAGCTTTTCAGGGAAGAGCTATTTCTGCCAATGTATTGTCATCCAACATGTAATTTGGTGCCTCGCTTTTTGGAAACAAACATATTGCAAAGGATGGTGATCTAATGACCTCTAAAATAATTAATTCCATTTTTTAATTGACTGCGGCTCTTTTTTCTGTTTTTAATTTATTCTCTAAACATCTTCCTGTCTTATTCTCAGGTATGTCTTTGCAAAAACTATGCAGGTTGTCAGAAACAGGGAGAAATGCAAATTTAAGTATTCTGAGGCTGCCTTAAGTTGTAAGGGGTGTAAACATATAAACCAAGGCCTCCAGTGTCACAAGACGTGCACTGAGGGCAATAAAATCTACAGGTGAAAACGATGAATCTGAAAATAATCTCCAAGCGAGAGGAGGTGGGCAGGAAGTGCAAGACAGCTCCCAAGAGAGAAGGGGCCCTAAAATTGGAAGTTACAGGGGAAAGACCTTCTGAGATCTGGGAAAAGGATTCTGGGAAGCCAAGTGTGTCTCCATGGGGCCCAGAAGCTGGAAGGCTCTTGGTCCCTCGGGAACATTCAGTGGCTCTTTGACCTCCTCTGTGCTACACCCTCTGTTCCCTGCCCCGTTCCCCCGGGTCAGCTCCGCACAGCTCGGTGGGCACAGGCAGCAGCAGCACTGCCCTCACGGAATGGACAGTGTGGTCTTTCAACAGCAAAGCCCCACCAGTTCTCCAAGTTGCACTTCCGGGAGGAAGCGAAGGGCAAGCGGGAGAAGCAGAATCGTCATCTGAACTCTCAAGTAGTCACCTGCTCCCATCTGCAAACCCATTTTATTTCAGTAGTGCCCTCTGGATCCTGTGGTGTGCGGCGCAGTCCTTACACCCGGTGAGAGGCGTCTTCCTTTTACACGGAGAAACTAACCATTCAGTGACGATGTTTTGGAGCAACCCCAAACTGTAAGAGCTCATTTTTAGGACAGAGGATGATTTTCCTGGTGACAGGAAACCCCCTCAGTGCAGTCGGCCGGCTAATTTGTCACTCAAGTCCTGTGACAGTTTCAAGATCAATAGGAATAATGAGAAATCGTTGTCCCTTGGGCATCCGTGTTCTCCGAAGCTGACTCTCCTTCCATCCGTCAGTTTGATTTCAGAGGCATCAGCAGGAACAGCTGATAATTTGGGAAGGGAAGCTTCTCTGTATTTACCTCGAAAATCTTTCAGTTTATCCACGAAAAAAAAAAAGGAGGAAAGAGAGGAAAAAGAAATGGAAACTTTTTTTCTGAGGGAAGAGTTTTAATTTTTGGAGCAATGACTGTTTATCTCGGTCTGCAGCACAATCTAACCCAGTGAAATAATTCTTTTTTTTTTCTTTTTTGGTGCCGGGGGTTGAACCCAGGGCATTTGCACTGAGCCACATGCCAAGGCCTTTTTATTTTGACTTTTTATTTTGAGACGGGATCATGCTATGTCACACTGGAACTCAGTCCTGCCTTGATGTCCTGGAGTTCTTAGGTTGCAAGTGTGCGCCTGCACACCTGGCTGGAGATGACACACTTTGAGAGTGAGTTGGTCTGAGTCTCATCCTAGTGACATCACTTGGTGCGTCTGGGTTCTTCATCTGAAAGCATGAGAGTTAGGAAAGAACGGTACAAACTAGGGGACATTTGACTGTTCCTGCCTTCCTCGGACGCATTTCCTTGGCCCCTAGCGGGATCCCAGCTCCCCCTTGAGGACCGGTTGGTCCCTCACACAGCACATGGCACGTGTCCCAGGCCTGGCCAATCAGTAAACCATGACGGTTGCTTTCAAAAACTAAAGGGATCGCAGCAGCTGGCCCAGGAAACTATGTGCTATTCAAACTGGCCCAGTCAGAATGAACTTGGGGAATTACGTAGAAACTACTGGGGTGAGGAACTTACTCCCTGTCCTGAATTTAAACCCAGAAGGAGGTGAGCCTGGAGCTGCGGTCTCCGAGCTGTGAGCCTGAGAATATCCCACAGAAAATGACAGTTTTATTTCCTCCTTCTAAATCTGTGTACCTTTTCTTTCCTTTTCTTATCTTATTGCACTAGCAAGGACTTCTAGCACAGTATTGAAAGAGCTAGAGAAGACATCTTCGCCTTGCTCTGACCTGAGTACAAAAGCTTTATCAGCGTTCAGCATGGGCTTGTTGGCTGCAGGGTTTTGCAGACACTGTTCATCAAGAGGGAGAGAATTTCTTGTACTCACTTACTGAAAGCTTTGATCATGAATGGGGCTTGGCTTTCATAAGCAGCTTCTTCCTCCATCTCCTGGTGTGATCATGTAGTTTCCTTTAGGGTGTTGATGTAGTAGATTACATTGCTAGTTTTCAAACAAATAGCAAAATATGCCATATATATGCATATATATATATATATATATCATGTCTTTAATTCTGGCCTCATAAGTTAGGTCAGAAATATTCCCTCCGCTTCTGTTTTTAAGAAGGGATTGTAGAGAATTGATCTAATTTCTTTCTTAAATATTTGGTAGAGTACACTAGTGAATCACCTGAGACCAGCGTTTCTGTTTTAGAAATGACTACTCACTTCTGAAGTTCAGTTTCTCTAAGATACCTAGGACTACTATCAATTTCTTCTTGTGTGAGCTTTGCATTTGCGCCCTTCAAGTGATTGGTCCATTTCCTCCTGGTTATCAGATTTGTAGGCGTAGAATTGTTCATGATTTTTTTTTATTATTCTTTCTGTGTTCATTGGATGTGTGATGATGTCCTATCTTTTATTCATGATATTTTTCTTAGCTTGTCTAAAGGCCTTTTTAAAAGAAACATCTTCGATTTTGTTGATCTGTTATTATTTTTTAATGTTCTTGCATTCACAGCATGAAATGCCGTCGATGGTGAGGTGTAAATTCTCATGTCAGCATCCCAAGAACCTTCTGAGGCTTCTCCTACATGGTATGAAGCCAAAACAATATTTTCAAAATTTACTTTTACAGTCGAATAGTCCAATTATGCATGCTAATGAATAAATTAATATTCATTTGTCTTTTTCTGTACATCCTAAGGCTGAACAACTTGGAAAACAAATGTTGAGCTTTTAAGCATTTTCCTGAGGTGTTAATAATTAACAGGCAAATATCCAACAGGCACATCAAATCGAAAGGAAATTCTATATTCTCTCCCTAGCTAGTTGATCTCTGGTACGCGTGTGAACATCTATCTAGTTTTGTCTTCCTATTTTTAAACGTAGTGCAGACTAATTATGCAGAAGACTGGGTTTCTTTGGGGGACTGTATGCATGTATATAACATACTTCGATCATATCCACCCTTTGAGAAGCTTCAGCACTGTCCATCCATTCACCCCATCAGCCAAGCACTGAGACACATGATGGACACACAGGCGAGCACCGTGCTAGGCGTCACGGATCCAGTGCTGAGCCGCACACACAGTCTGGCCCTCCCCTTCCCTGTGGAGCTCAGAATCTTTCCTCCTCCTCTCTTGCTTAGGCACCCTGGTTCCCATCCTTCCCTGAACTTAGAGTAGGTTTCCTGTCCTCCAGTGATTCTATCCCGGAATTCCTTCTCTAAGTCTGTGATTCTGTTGTTTTAGTTTTCCTGCCTCAGCCCTCCTGTAACACGGTCACGCCTACAGCTGGCACTGCATCCCGGCTCTGCCGCCGCGGACCTGCCACGAGGGTCCAGGATGGCGTCTTCTGGACAGCAAACCTCACACCAGGCTGGCATCGCTGCTAGCAAGGCCACCAGATGGGAAGTGCTCTGCATAGGACGCAGTGTGATGGATACGGTGCCGCCTGGGAAGTATTCTTGCCCTGAACACAGAGCTCAGAGAGAGCTGAGTGTGTCCCCAGTACTGTCCCCAGTAAGGTGCCAGTTACACGAAAGGTGGAAGAAAAAGTTAAAGGACATCGGTAAGGAGGCCAGCAGAACAATGCAGCGTGTAAGATAATGCCCGAACACTAAAGCACGCTTTTTGTAAGGGAGTGCTGTGGGATGCAGGAGCAGGTGGTGACAGGAAGTGCCTAAGTCAACGTCCCAAAGGATCCTCATCACCTAGGGCCACGTGGGAAACTAACCGGGGTCCAAAGTTGAGCAAACGTCTAATCAAATAGACATTTGTGAGATAACCAAGGATGTGTGTGTGTGTGGGCCTGATTAAACAGTAACACACTGTACCTTATTTAGCTGTGAAATAGATTGCGGTGACAAGAACAGGTCCCTATGCAAACACTGGAGGCTGGAATGGAATTAGGAGAGAGCTTTGCTTTAAAGCCATTCACTTAAATAAAATAAAGCAACACCTGCGAAATCTGGATACTTGTTGAGCAGAGGATGTCATTAGTTTGCATATAATGCAATGTTTATGGAATATAATTTTCGTATTGTTCTTTTCCAGGTAGGCATGTTTGCACGGTAAACTTTATAACTAGTTCAGTTGTGTGCTATTGTTTTAATCTGCTGATTCTCTGCTGGGTACAGAACAAACTTCGAACTGGAGAGCGTATTGTGTGAGTTGCTTACCCCTGGGCCACGGGAGTTTGCGACCTGCTTTTGAGCCCTGAACTCCTGTGTCCTCAGCCCTGCACCCTTCGATGGGTCCAAGTTGGGGTGCAGCCCAGGGTTTCCTCGCTCGCCTTCTCTCGTAGCAGATGTGCCCGGCCCTCAAGACTCAGCACAGAATATTTTCCACTGAGACGAATAAGGCTGAGTCATGCGTTCCCAGCGTCCCTAAATCACCACCACCGCAAAGGTGCCCAGTGAGCCCGAGCTGCTGGAAGATTCTCTGCACGTGATCCTCTCGTGGCCTGAAGGGAACAAATTCAGAAGCTGTTTTTCTGCCTTCCATGCAGTCTCCCACCTTGTAAACCTTCTCAGGGATCTGATTTTCCTAGAAAATCAGTCACGGTTCTAACCTCCCAGGCCATAGAAATCCGCTACTATGTCGTTTTGTAGACACCATCAACAGATTGGCCCTTCCAGAAGACTTCATGATGTTCAGAACAGCTGGGGCTCTTCTTCAGAGAAACGCTGACCCTCGGTTCCCGTAATGAACTCCTCTCCCTGACCCAGCAGTTGTGAGTTTCTACTTCATTGCCTGGCGTTGACTTTAGATTTAATTTCCAGGGTCCTCCCTGAAGTAAGTCCTCACAAAGGCTGCTCCTGCACGTGTGGCCACAGTGCATTATTTTCTCCTTAGATTATGAACTAAATGGTTTTAAGCCACATACTTTCCTCTTGTTTCCTTTTAAGTCCTGAAGACTTTTGATATTATCAGTCTGACAGTACTTTCATGTTTTCTGACTGTTTTTGAATTATATTTGATTTGCATCGAAGTGAATTTGGTAAAAATTTGGATAGTTGTAACCCATAACACCTTCATGTGCCTTCTATAATTAAATCTTATTTAGTGTGGCTACTTTTAAAGCCCAGAGTATTTTTAAAGACTGTACCAAAGATCATAAGAGCTGAGATATGAGTCATTCGTAATGAATGGATGCATGAGATGTGATACAGCTGCACAGTGGACTATTATTTAGCTATGAAAAGGAACGGGGGACTGATACATGCTGTAAGATGAATGAACGTGTTTTAAATTTTTATTTTATGAACAAACAAATTTCATAACAAAATAAGAGACTAACAATAGTTAACAGTGTGCATCATTATCTCCAGATGATGATATCTCAGAACATGAGACATAGGCAACAAAGATTCTCTTACAAGAAGAAATAGGGGATGCCCAAGTGAACTTTGAGAACATTATACCCAGTACAAAGGAGTTAGTCACAAAAGACCGTAACACTGCGTTATTTATTCCATTCATAGGAAATGCCCAAAATAGGTAACTGTAAGTCACAGGAAATAGCTTTTCCTAGGGCTGGAAGGGTTGGAGATCAGTGGGGACCAACCGCTAATGGGTTTATTTGTGGAGTGATTAAGATGGTCCAGAGGTAGGTATGGAATTGTTCGCTAGTTCTGTGAGCATAATGAATACTGCGGAATGATGCACTCTCGATGTGTGAATTTTATCAAAGTCTTCTCCAGAGACCCTGGCGCACTGGGACCTGCACCATGCAGTTGACTTAGGGTGCCAGGAGAACAAGGAGCGCCTCCCCTCTCTGGGGGGGCGGCTGTGAGTGTGGCAGACTCTGGGTGGCCCGAAGGAGAGAGACCCTGGTGCCTCAGGACGTGCACCATGCAGTTGACTCCAGGTTTCAGGAGAACAAGGAGCGCCTCCCCTCTCTGGGGGGTGGCTGTGAGCCTGCCAGCATGCGGGCTGAGAATCAAACATCCCATATTGTCCTGTCCCCCATCCCGTGTCCCCCCACTCTTAGCAAGTGGGAGCCAGTTAACTACACATCTTGTGAAAAGATTGGCTATGGTATTTAGTATGAACTCCCCGTATCTAAGATATGGACAACCATTTGGAAGAAAACAAGAAACAATATGACAGATGGTGAAGATCTCTGGTTGTCTAGCTTTGAAATGTATGCCTTCTTATGTCCTGTTCTGTTCTATTTTGTAGTGTTTAATTTTACCCCCTTTAAAATAAAATTTAAAAAAAACACAAAGTCTTCTCCATTGGTGGAGCCTCAGCGGTCTCTGCGCTCAGCTGGCAGAGGGGAGAGAAAAGGAAAGATGCGGGTGCGTTGTCCTGCGCTCTGCGTAGGAATACCCCGGGTCATTCCTGTCCCAGTCCCACTGGGTTGCGTGCCACACCCAGTTCCAGGAGACTCCTGGGGATGGAATCAGAGCTTTGGGTGGCCAAAGGCCAGCCAGGCCCTGCCATGGCCTCCCCTGCTTCCCAGTCCTCTTCACCCTCCCCGCCTGCCCAGCTCCCCGGTGCACCGGTACCGTGGCTGCTTATTAGGTGCTCTCCACGGTCGCTCACAGGGTGCATGCAGTGTACCAGATGGGTCAGATTTCTGGTCCTCAGCGGGACGAACGCCTGGCTGGCACATGGGATTCACAGGCTTGCTCCTTCCCGCCCTCAGCCCAGTGTCATTTCGTTAGATGGCACTATCTCCAGCAAATGTATCCTTACTATTTCCTCCCCTTAGAATACTCGCCGGCCCCTAGTTACTGATGGCTGTGGTTTGCATATGACTGTAGGTTACTTTTAGCATGCACTAAAATGATCGAAATTAAGACACCACAGTGTGTAAGGTGTGTGTGTATGTGTGTGTACACATGTGTGTTTCATCGGTAGTGTCCTTGCTCCAAAAATTTATTTACACATTGTATCTGTTTTAACTTTCTCTGTGTGAAGACACTATTTCCTTTCATGAAACCGTGGTGCTGGTGGATTGTTTTTAAGCGACCTTCGCTTCTGAAACAGACCTACCCTTGGGGTTTGTCCACAGGTGGGCAGGCGTGTGCTGGAAGGGGTCCCCTCAAGCAAGGGCTCTAGCGTTGCCACTCACAGAACATTTGGAAACCACGTCATCCTCATGGCCTCATCTCATGGTCTGTGTTAACCTTCTTAGAAGGCTCCCGTCCACGCGTGGTCCACGGAGGTCAGAGGAAAGGGTCCCCAGATTTCAGGAGGTGCTGCTGAGAGGGTTGGGGGTGGAGGGTTAGGCGCTCCCCAGGAGACAGGGCGCCCTGTCCTGACTGTGGCCCGTAGGGCGCCTTTTCACAGCCCCATTGCACCTGGCCAGCTTAGTCACCCTTGTGTTTACTGCCTTCCACACAGAGCCAACGTGGGCCTTTTGCACACGCACCCTAAAATCTCACGTGGCTTTGCCATTTACTTTCAGGTGCACCCCCCATCCTTTTTATTTGCTGTGGTTTTATAAATGAGCCCCTTAAAACTGACAGTCAAAAATCTCAAAATGGGCACTCAGTGCCCTCAGCACACAATCAAACCCAGTAAGAGCCACCCTGTCACCTGCACAGGTATCCGTGTCCCATGCCAACCCGCCAGGGCTCGGCGTCCATCGGTAGGAGAAGGAGGGAGTGGGCCACTCTTGTTTCAGCATCTCTTTATTTCTGTTCTGTGCAGGCTAAATGATCAATGCTGGGGCATGAGGACCTCACAGCACTGTCATTCCGAGGGCTTGATTTCCTGTCCATACCTAGATTCTGACAGATTTCAAAGTAAATAAAATAGATGCATACTTTTAAGGTTAAACTGAAAGCAACTGTGATTTAAGTGTCCTGGGACGACAGGGAGAGACCCAGTCTGCCTTCGGCACCAAGGACTCGGTGTGTGCCCCAGCAGATGCGGCGTCAGCAGCAGTTCGGTCTTCGGGGAGTGTGCAAAGGCCGTTCCTCCCCGAGACTGCTGCTCACAGGAGCACGGGGCCTGCAGCCGGGAGCAAAGCTGCAGAGGGCGGGGTGGGCTGGTATTTATTTATCACGGCAGGAGGCCAGAAAATAGGGATTCACACCAACAGCATGGAGATGGGACTCCTCCGTAAGTCCTTCACAGGGAAGTCCATGTATGGACCAGAACCGTTTTCTTCCTGGTGAGATGCTAGAACAAGCTTCGGAGCACTGGAGATGAGGGAGGACGGGGAAACCTTTCTCTGTGTAAGAACTGTATCATCGCAACAAAGGCGCGTCTTGTTACTGAACTGAGGTGATGAGTCCATTCTAACGTGGGGTCGGGAACCTGTGCTTCCGTGCTCAGCCACCCGGTCCAGAGTCCGGTTCAGCTAGTCCCAAGCCTTAGCACATGGTTAAGTTGGCACCTTTGGAAGGGGCAGAGTCATCTGTCACATGGGATCAGTGGTGTAGGGTTGTGGTAATGATTGAAAATTGTTACGTGTCCATGGCAAGCACTTGGGGAATCGATGGCCATTTTAATTGATCGGTGTCCATGGCAAGCACTTGGGGAATCGATGGCCATTTTTTTTGCTTCGCCAACTGGTTAACACCTACCTCCTGGGCCGGTCTTTACATCTTTACCATCTGCTCCAAAAACCCAGCCCTTTAAAATTTCTGGAACTATTTTCAGTTTTGTTTCTTCTCCTTTCTTCTCTAATCCTTCCTCTCCAAGCCGGTGAGAATGGGGAGTGGCCAAAGGCCCAGCCGTCCCTAAGGGACCGCGCCTTCAGACTAGCCGTGCATCACCCGAAGCTTTCCATCCGGGGACTGTTGGGCAGCGATTGCAAACTGGACAGGGAGAAGCGTGGTCCTTTCCCCTCCCGCCTGCTCCTCAGGGTGCAGCGCCGGCTGCGCGTGGCTGGTGCTTGGAGCGCAGCTGTCGCTGGAAGAGTTGATGCCGTTGTGCGTTTATGCTGCTGCTGCTGCTGTGGTTTTAGAAGAGCAGCGGCCAGAGGGTCAGGACGTGCCCGAGCGTCCTGAGCACCCACCTACCTGCTTTATACCTGCCGGGTAGTTTTTCCCCAGGAAAAGTTTACGTTGCTCCTGAGACCACCCCACTCCTAGCTCTGCTCACTCAATGTTTTGCTGATTCTCCAAGGTCCGTTTCCAACATCCACCCCGCGTGGTTTTCCTAGCCTCCCCCATACTCTGTCTCCAACTTGACACATAGCATCTGCTCATGGCGGGGATCTGCTCATGGGAGTCTCCTCGATGACCCGGTGACACACCCCAGGTCAGCCCGGAAGAAGAACCCCTAGCAATAGTGGTTCATAGGCTGACCCTGAACAATCTCTTCTAATCTAATTCTTGTTTTCTTTTAATTCCCGTTTCACGATTTGATAACCATTCTCTGGCTTTCACCCAGCACAACCCTGATGCTTAAATTAACTCATGAATTTCATCCCTCCTGGCTTCTGATTTTCACCGTGGCAGGTGCCGGGCACGTGTAAGTCGAGGACACAGGGGAGAGACGTCACAGGCTATTTTGTCTGATGGCTGCTCCCTTCATCTTCTGTATTATAGTGACAAGCACATTCGTCCTACGTGTCTTTCCTCACCGTAAACCCAGCACTTGTGTTTGTATGTAAAATGATGCTTTGAACTCTGGCAGGTGCTGCAACGGGTAACAGTATGAACTTGACGCGCTGATTTTCTTAGCAATCGGGAGCAGCGACACCAATGCGGTGCTCCTGTGTCTGTGCTGCACACCCAGACAGAAAAGGAAGACAAAACACACAAGGACAGCAGCTCCATCCTGGCTTGGTTTTGAAATGTTCCTCTCTTTATCTCTTTTGCACTCTCCCCTTATGAAGTCGGCATTCAAAACTAGGTGATCAATTTTAGTTTCAAGATTGGTTTCAGTGAATTATTTTCCTTTTATGACCTACACTAGCCAAATCGCACATAGTCATTTATAATGTTTTTAAGAAGTCACCTCTTGAAGCAATATGTGTAGTTTACTTTTTTTTTTTTTTGGAGACAGAGTCTCACTATGCAGTTCAGGCTGACCTTGAGCTCACTTTGTAGCTGGTCTCAAACATGCAAGGATCCTTCTGCCTCAGCCTCCCAAGTGCTGGGATTACAGGGGTGTGCCATCATGCCTGGCTTGTGTTTTTTCCTTTCTCTGCTATCAGATGTAAATTCCCATTGTTTCCTAGTACATGCATTACTGGGAGTAAAGATACCCGAAGGGAACTCTGACCCTCAGCCCGCTGTGGAGTTTCTGAGTTGGGACTCTGACACAGGTCAGGACTGGGAATGTGTTTCTTTTGAAAGCTTCTTAAAGGGGACTAATGAGCCACTGATGTGGAAACCACCAGGCTGAAGAGATGAAGTGCTTCCCACCAGGAGCTGGTAAGCTGCTCGGGGAGGGTCAGGCCTCAGAACAAACAGTCCAGGAGCTCTGATTACACTAGAGAGGCCTTGCTTGTGTAAAGTGCTCACTGTTGGTGAAGCTTCTCACACTGGGCTCTGGACGACTCCCTGTCTGCTGCTAATGCAGCTGGTTTTATTCTGATTTTCTCACATGAGCATCTAGGCAGACACTGATGCCCGTGCCAGGAGGCCCGAAGTCCTGACCTGACCTGACCTGACCCCCGCTGTAAACCCAGCATGTCTTGTGCCCTTGACTGCCGGGGATTATCTGGCTTGAGGTGTTTGTTGACGGTGAAATGAATATCGACAGCAGCGGGCAGAGAGAACAGCAGACACAGGTACCCATAACATGAAACCGGGGTGCAAAGACGCATCTGTAAGCAGCTGTTTTCCGGTCACCTGGACGACAGAAACCCAGCAGGACTTTTTCGTCTCCCTCTGCAAGTACGTCGGGGAGTGTGGGTTCACGTCCGCTCTTTGGGGGCTTGATTGTAACTGTGCGCATCCCCGGTAGGGCTGACGTGTTTTGCAGTGCTGCTCGTTTATATTTATTTTCCTTTACGGAGCTGAAAAGATAAGAGACTGCTCCTCCCACATGTCTGTGCCCAGCCTCGCCCTTTATCTGAGTGTCCACAGCTCATGCCTCGAGTACGGTACGACAGGAAGTCTCACGGTCAGGGGTCCTGTGTGGTTCTGTAAGACGACAGACAGGGACGTGTGATTGTGGTGGAGGGCGGAACGCGTGTGCAGACGCTCTTAAGCACGTGCAGACCAGAGCTGGGAAGCCGCGCACCAGCGAGGCACCTGTGGAAGAAGTGTCAGCTGCGTAGCGAACAGCACAGGCTCTTCACGGCCTGCTGACCTCACCGTCTTGCGCTGTCTGTTCGGTCACAGTGGGCTTCTTGTAGCGCTCACAGCACTCTGGCCGTTTTGTCTGCCCCTGCCTTGGCTCCTGGTGCCGGCCCTGGTGGAAATCATCGTCCTTGTCCCTGGGCGGCCTTCTGTAGCTGTGTAACACCTACTTGAGACTTCGTACAAGTGGTGCTGGCGCCGACAAGCGTTCTTGGCAACGCGCCGCCCCGGTACAGCTGGCCCTTTCCTCCTCTTGCCCGTTTCCGTAGAGTCTGACTCTGCTTGTCTGGCTGCTGTCACCCGAGATTTCTGAAGTGCTTGACTCCTCCCCTTTCTCCTGTTGGCAGCAACCCTCCTGCCTCAACCTCCCTCCCGAGTGCTGGGATGAGAGGGCTGGACCACCACTCGAGGCTAACCACGCCCAGTGAAGCAGCTGCACTCTTATCTCGTGTGTCAGGGTGCACATGTCCAAACACAGCCTCTGTCCTCCACGTCCCAAGCTTTCACGCTCTTCAGTGATCGCTTGCCCTTGGCCGGCTTATTTTAGTAGCTCTCTGGTTCTTCCCTGGCTCCACCGAGGCCTCACCCCGGTGGATTATCTATGGACTAGGGAAGGCGGCCCTTTGAAAGCAGAGGGCAGACAAGTTTGCTGTTGACTCATTTAATACTTCACCACTGCAAAAGGCCGGAGACGTATCTGATGTTGTGTCAACAAATGGAGACTCGAGACATTTACTGGACCTTGTTCTGTAAAGCGTGAGGTGCCCGAGTCCCCTCTCTCTGTCCTGGCGGCTCCCAGGGTTGCATTATCTCATCCCGCGTGCGTGGAGCTGTCCCGGACTGAACTGAGGCTGCACTGGGGATCCAAGTGTCCTCAGAAGAGCTGGGCACACAGGGCTGCTGGGGACTTCGTGAAAACAGAGCTAGGTAGCGGTGGGCATGGAGAAAGTTATGCGGAGACGCTGAGGAGGAAAAGAGAAGGGAAGAGGAGGACAGAGCTGCAGCCTCCAGCGGGAGCGGAGGTCGATTGAGCCCCGCTCCCTGCACCCTGCCTGTATAGCGCAGCAGTGTCTGCGTCCAGGCCTCCCGAAGTCTGTCCAGTGCTTTTCCCACTCCCCAGCCCTTAAAGCTGGCAGAAGCGGTCATTGGCAATCAGGAAATGGGGAAGCACAGCAGCCACCACGACTCTGAAAGAGCTTATAAATTCCAGATGAGAAAAAGTAGACCTGACCAGTAAGGGGCGGACAATAAGAAACATCACTGGGCCTGCAAGGCTGTCTCCGACAGGGACTGGCTTTTCTCCCGAGTGTTTCTCAGGAAAGGTGGGGGCCTGGGTGCATGAAGCTAGCAGGTGGTCCCGGGCCGTCCACGTCTCTGCCAGGGACGCTTCCCATGGCACAGGTCAGGCCTGGGCTGCTGGGCTGAATGGGGTGCATTGTTCTCTGGGTGATGGAGGAAGTCATTCAGCTCCGAGATTATTAAGTGAGGAGAAAGCATACTTCACAGGCCTCTGATGAGTTTTTTTTTTTTTTTTGGAAAAGGCTTTGCAAATTAAGGTCAATAGAAGAGGAATTAACTCTTTACAGCCAAAGATATAGACAGGAGTGAGGAGTCATCCATGCGTGAATTAAAGTGAAGAGATAAACCACCTTGAATGAAGCTAATGTTAACAAAAGTTGGCTGCAAAATCTCCTTCTCAAGTCCTTATATGGCTCCTAAGTTTAGTGGAGTGATCAGCAGGTATGGCATGCTAGGGAAAAAACAATATAAACTACAGGAATGTGTTGCTATAAAGCAAAGCTAACTTAAGATTGGTGCAAAACTATAAATTCCAGAGTAATTTCAGTTCACAGATATTTACAAAATTCTGTACTATATCACGTGTTTGATATCAGTTGACTGAAGTATCTGTGTTACACATGGCTTTTTAGGCTGCCTCAGAAGTGTTTAGCAAATAAGTCTACGAGTAGCTCCAGATATGTCCTTCCTAAGGAAAAACAACAGCAACAACAACAGCGAAACAAAAACCACTACCAAGGCACGCCGGGAGAACCTGAGCAGCTCAGGCGAGCCCGGAAGATGGGCTGCTGCGAGCGGCGGCCCTGATATCAGCGCTTTCTCTGATGGTGACACAGTTAGGACTGTCCAGTGTGACTCATGTCCACTTGCACCGGGATCCTCCCAAGCGTTTCTCATAAATCCAGGGCACCCCGTCTGCTGACTCTCGGTCAGTGAACCCCAGGAGCCCCGCTGCTCTCGATTTCCAGGTGTGTTCCTCTGTACACTCAATTTGGTCGAGCAGGGGGGATTAATTACTCACTTAAAAGCTGTGTTTTACTTTTATAGAAACTGATGTTCTTGGGTTTTTATTTTCATGAAGTTATTGAGTTCCTGATTCAATACATTTCAGGGTAATTCTCTGGCCCCAAACACCACATTATTCGGCAAACTAGGGAGAAAAATTCTCCCACTACCTCAGCTGTGTGCCATCCGTCAAAGTCTCCTATTCCCCATCTCCTACCTACCCACTTCCCAGTTAATCTCTCCTGCTAGTCCCTGTCCTTTGTGTCACATTTGTTTACACAGCCGGCTCTGTCACCTCTGCTGAGGCTGTGTGAAGCCTAGAGCTGTTTCATTCCTTTGAACTGTTACAGACAGTAGCCAACTCATGGGAGCAACTCAATAATGGCTTTGTTGTGTGACTTTATCTCTGGTTAATAAGGAGATACTGAATTAAAACTCGTTTTGGGAACTTTTTTGCTAAAGAGAAGTCCAGCCCTGAGAGGGCCCCCTTTGACCCCAAGAAATACGTTTGAGATCAATTAGGGATCAACTGTAAGTAGACTCCGGAGTCCTGGGTTTTGTCAGCTTGTCTTTGTTTTTGTTATTTGTCTTTCACATAGTACCAGAGGCTTGTCAGTACTGACATTTTGGCGTAGGCTTTCAGTCAGACTATAAGCATCCTTCAGTTATGAATTGGAGCACAATCATTTTCCTATTTCCAATAACCTGATACTGAAAAAAGATGAGTTGAGGCGAATGTAATTTTGCCACAGCCACTGGAGATAATAGATGCCTAGCAGCTACTCCTTGGATTGTCCAGCACCTTCACAAATCAATATAGGCTCCTTAAAGAGAAGCAAATACCTAAATATTTAAGTTAAAACAGACTTTAAAATCTCGCGTCCAGCTCCTACGAGTGTACACATCTCTTTGGTCACCTTGCCAACACTCTGCAGCCCCTCTTCCTCACCAGCCCCTGTTGCAATCCCTCTAGCTCCAGAGAGCTCAGAAACACCACGGGCAAACCAGTCTGTTTGGACAGCTGGAGGTGTTCGTGGGGCTTTATCTACGCGTCAGAACCACTCTCGTCCTCGCAGCGCTGTGGAGCTTCGGTCCCTGGGTTATCTTCAGAGTTCCGTGTGCTGTGCACACCCAGCAGTGTCGGAAAGTGACGGCAGTGTTCCTTGAGATGCAGTAATAAGTGTAATTTACAGAAAGCAGCACTAGCACGGGTGTGCAAGTCACACCTGCAGCCGGGTGAATGTCACTCAGCACAGGGGCCAGCTCACTAGTGGGGAGCCTTTTCTCAGGCTCAGTGCTCTCCTGACACCCACGCCAGGGGCCCCGAGTTGGCCGTGCTTTGCACATTTCTCCAGGGGTCCACTTAGATTGAGAGCCGTGGTGGCCACCGCAGCCCCTGGCAGGAACGAGCGTGGTGGATTCTGGCTGTTTGCCTTGCGGTGGGCTCGGGTCACACCTCTGCTTGGCAGCCTCCCTTAATTACGTTCCAGTTGCACCTGTGTTTTCTTTGGTTGCCCCAATTATCTGTGCCCTTTAGACAGTAATTCGTACTCTGCGCTTTGCCCCTGGTCACAGGGTGATTTACGTCTTGCTTGGAGACCTTTCCCCATCAGTCATTCTCCACACACCCTTTCCTGTAAGGCAGGCCTGGCCCAAGTTTGCTTGCTTTGCTCTGCCTGACTGCCTTTGACTGGCTACAATAATTTTATGTTTATTTTGAACTGAACTCTGCTTCTCTGGTACTTGGATCCACTGTTTTTGTTACCCGCCCTCGGTGCAGCATCTTTCAGGTTCTCCCTCGTGGAGGCTGAGATTTTGTGATGTTGTGTAGAATATTTCGTCTGTGTAGAAGGGATGTGGGGTGTGAGGTTATAATAGCTTGGGTGTGCAGCTTTACAAAGCAGGCAACTCACTATGCCCTCCCTCAATGGGCAGTGCTTTTTCCAGAAAAATAAATAAGAGCTGTAGAGTTTTATGGTAGGTAACTAATGAATACCAAGGTTCATGCCTATCACAGAGTGTGTGTAAGAGAAAATCCAAATCTAATAATGTCTCCAAGAACTTTGCTAAAGCAACTTGCTGCTTTCCTGTCCAGTTGTTCTATTTGAGAGATGAGTGTTAAAGTCTCCAAGTACAATTTTCGGTTCATATTGTTCTTCCTTTAAATCCATCTATTGTTGCTTTACACATTTTGCAGCCTTGTGGTTTGGTGTTTGCACATTAAGATTGCTAATGTCCCTTTTTATCACTGTACAGTTTTGCTCTACATCTCTAGTGATTTTCCTATCCTGATACCTACCTTATCCAATACTAATATAGTCACTCCTATATTTGATTAATGTTTATATAATACATGTTTTTCCTACATTTTTATTTTTAAATATGGCATCATATTTGAAGTGAGTTTGTTGTAGACAGCATATGCATGGGTCATATTTTTAATCTTGTTGATCAGTCTGTTTCAGTTGAAATATTTAGGCCTTTTATGTTTAATGAAGCCATGTTAGGGCTTATATATGCCATTTTTCATTTTTTTTCATTTTCTACTTCTTTGTTTTCCTTTTTCCTACTGTCTTGCATGTTACTATTTGAAATTTTTTTTGATTCTATAATTTTAAGGGTATTTATGTGTAGTACTTTTAGTGGTTCATCTAGATATTATGTTTTACAAACACAATTTATCGCAGTGTACTGTGTCATCATTTGCTTGTTTAAGTATAGAAACTGCTTCTATTTATGCCCTTTTACCTTCTCTGACTTACTATTGTCTTCAATATTTCTATTATATGTCTTACAACCACATCAAACTGTTATAATACTTGCTTCAGTCATCAAAGATAATTTATCAAGTTAAGAGAAGATGGGACACTAATTATATTTACTCACATTTTTTGTTGCCTTCTATTTTCTCCCCCTCCCAATATTCCATGTTTTTTTTATCCTGTCCTTCCCTTCTAGTCAGATAATTTAAGGCATCTTTTAGAGTAATCTGGTAATAAATTACCTTTCCTTCTCCTAGCGTCTGCTCATCAGGGACTGTCTTGATTTTCCTTTATTCCTGAAGGACGTTTTCCCTGAGGGCTAGAGTCTGGATTGATGGAGGTTTTCTGTTGTTGCTTCCCTGGCTTTGGCACTTAACCACATCAGGCCACTCTCCTCTGGCCTCTGTGGCGTCCGATGAGAAGGAAGGTGCCACCTTTTCCTGGGCGCTTTTAAGAATCTGTTTCTTCCATTTAGTTTTCAGAAATTCAGTTGTGATGTGCATGGTGGTGGAAGTCTTCGGACTTGCCTTCTTCGAAGGCTGCTCAGCTTCTTGAGTTTGCGGGCTCCTGTCTCTTGCCCCTTGTCGTAGTGGGAAAATGTAAGCTCTATGTCTTCAAGCCCCCTCCCAGCCATGCCACCTTTCTCCTCCTCTTTTGGGACTCCAGTGATACAAACGGAAGCAATTTTGTTATAGTTCTATGTGTGCTTATGGCTCCATTCATTTTCCCCTTCAGTCTATTTTCTGTTTTCAGATTTGGTCATTTTTATGGTTCTGTTTTTTAGTTCACTGATTTTTTCCTGCTGTCGAGCCCATCCATGGAGCCTTTTATTTCATTTATTGTATTTTTAGATGGAATAAATCAAATCCCTAACCCAATCTCTGCTTTGTCTGTATTGCTTTCTTTGGGTCTCTTGATATGTTGGAAATTTC
Organism: Dolichotis patagonum; assembly: GCA_004027295.1. Lineage (NCBI taxonomy): Eukaryota > Metazoa > Chordata > Mammalia > Rodentia > Caviidae > Dolichotis > Dolichotis patagonum. The sequence goes on along the minus strand of PVJX010011212.1, from coordinate 2,424 downwards.
TCTCCATAACATGTTGAAACTGGGCTCCCTACTTCATCCCGAATAGCTAGGCTGCTGTGTTTATGTGGACACTGCAGTACATTTCTAACTCCTGCTAGTTTTACCTTAACAAATTCCAGCAAGTCAGCCTCCTGATAATAAACAATCATCCTGAACAATTAATTAGCCACATTACCTCTACTTTAAAAAGTCCTCCTTTCTTCTTCCTTCCTCAGTTAATAATCTGCAAAAAGACAGAGACGGGAGGGGGGGAAGAGCAGAAAAGAACAGCATATGACCCAGCAATGTGTATCCCGACATGTTTTTCCAGTGAAGGAATCAACCCTATTTAACCGTTATCTAGAATAATCTGCCGAAGCAGCTGTCATTTTCTATTTGTTATTTAGATCCTCTTTGTACTAGCTTCAATAATAAACTTCTGAAAGGGTTGCATTTTGTCGTTTGGTTAGGGAAGCTGCTGGGAGATCATCTCTTATTGTTACTAACTTGAGAAAATGGAATCACTGCACATGGGTTTGTCCCATATAAGCATTAGAATAAGGCAGTGAAATGACACATAAGCACTGAAGCCTATGCCTGAAGGCACTCTAGTCTCCAGGAGGGCGCGTGCTCTCTTTCTCCGTCAGCACGTCCACCTGCAGACCGAGACCCTAGCAGAGCCTCTCCCGCTCAGGGAGCAGCCAGAGGACAGTGGGGCGGTGGTGTTTCAGTGCCCAGGGAAGGGGAGGGTGCTGATGTGCAGGAGTTTTCAATATGTGAGGCCAACTGCTCAAAGGCCATGATGTATGCAGTCTAATAATATATGGAAATTTAATTTCTACAGTAAAATTAGAAATAAGAATTAACCAAACAGGGTTGATTTTTTTTTTTTAATCATCTCTACTTCATCCTTCTGAATTACCCATTTTACTCTAAGTCCACAGTCTGGGAAGCTCCAAGCACAGTGAACAGTGTGCTTGGCCTTTCAGCGGTCCAGCTTTTCTTCATTTGTTTTTTCCCTTCTGAGTTCACCTTTGGTTTGTGTCTGCTAGCAGAAGATTAAAGGGAGCCAAACTTTGACTGTTATACCAAATCCCTTATGTTTTCAAAGAAGAACGTGCTGCCTCCTTGGTTCTAGAAGCTTAAGAGCAAAGTGTAGGAGAAATCTAATTTTTTAAAACATCTTTCTAATGAAAGGAACAAGCAGAATCCTCACCTTTTCTCCCACACTGGCTTTAGTCAATATTAAATGCTAGCTTCCGTCCTGTTTTCCTCACGTAGGTTCCCCATACCTACCTCGTAAGCGTTTTAAGCAAGGTGTAAGATAGAGAAAAGGCAAAGAGTTCAGGGATCTCTCCTGACTGGAAAGACATCGAATGAGTTCATGTAATGCCTGCCGACGAGGCCTATTTCAGACATTGTTTTCTTCAATTGTTTGGGCACAAAAGTTTCCTGTGTCCTTAACTCTAGTGTCTCCTAGCTTCTTATAAACAAGCGAAACAAATTCCCTAAACACTGAACAGAATCCAAGATTCTTTAAGGAAAATTCAAACTTTTGGGGCTTGTAGGGCATAAACTCTGCAAAGATGGGCTTTCCTGGGGTCTCCTGAGTGTGGTAGGACTTTACCCCATAACATCACCCCAGATGCTTGCAGTGAAACCCAAGCACCGCAGTGAACGCGCTCCTGAAGGTCCGTCCCTTTGCATCTCATAGGCAAACCCTGAACACACAACCTAGTACTAAAACATTAACCACGAGGGAAACATTTTGCAGTGAAACGTCTCACTGTTTAAACCCTTCGTGGCCATAAAATTTCTACTTCTTCTGAACATCAGGTCCTTCTCAATGCATCAGGGCTGATTTAAATCTTGCTACTTCTATAAAACTTTTTCCAGCATTCAATAAAGTTTCCACTGCGTTTGTAGATAGTGATGCCAACTGGTGACAGATGCCACACATGGCGTAGTGTTGCCTCCACCTTAAGATTTTAACTTCCACAAGGATAGGGTTCCAGCAAGTCCTCAAGGCAGTCTAAGTACTGGAAAGGATTCGACCTCTCCTGCCTCCGCTGCATCTAATTCACAGTAAAGGGGGTGCTATTCACCCCAATAAGCATAAGAGAGCCTAACAAGTTTCACAGTTTCTATACTTGCTTTTAAAAACATGCCATCCTTTAAAACTTCTTCCCAATTGTTGGAACCCCAGTCAGGCATATATGGGTGGATGGCCTACTGGATAATACTGATCCATGTGACGATTCAAAACAAATATTATGTTCCGTGATGTTGGCATCCACCTCCGTCTGTCTATCTGACTAATGGAGCCCTGCAGCAAATCTGTAAAACCGAGGCTACAATGGGAAATAATTGTCATCAGAATTATTAGTTTTACAGTGTGTTATATCAGACTTTCTTTTTTTCTTTTTCTTTTTTTTTTTTTTTTTT
>PVJX010011211.1:0-54283 GCA_004027295.1 Dolichotis patagonum | reverse complement strand
GTTTGTGTACCCTTAATACACATCTATATGACAATTATTCGCTGCACTTTTTAGGACAGATTTAGGTTAAATGGATATTTTTTCAACAAACATTTATAGGAATTCTACTATGTTCAAATTACTATTGAGTATCCAGAAAGAAAATGAAAAGCAGTTGGTGTTTATAAGAATTTAATAATTTTGTAAGAAAAAAATACAAAACCAGAAGGTTTTAATTCTATTATGTAAAGACAAGCATAAAAGTATATATAAAATGAAATTTAGAAATAGAAATATGTAACTCTTCCAAACTCTTTCAAAGAAATATTCAGAGAAAAAATTACATGAACTGAAAATATATGCATGAACTATTATTTACTAAAAAGACAAGCCAGTTATGTGTAAAGGTACTGATAACACATTAAATATTAGAGAACTTGACATTATATATATGGAGTTAGTGTCTATGCATTTGGGCTGACTTCTGTAATCAATAATAGTAGATGATGACAGTAAACATTTATTCAGGAAAAATAAGTCAATTGACAAAACTCAGTGTCCTGCACCAAATTTTATTGATTTCTGACTTCTGAAACTTGATTATTGATTTACTGAAAGTAGTTCTAATTTCTTTAATAAGAATTTGTTATGCAGAATTTGATACTGAACATAATATTCATCAGTGAAGAAAGGATACTATGAAGCACACTAATTGTTTGAAATATTTTGTGACTCATCAATTTCTTAATATTTGTCTTTTGGCAACTTTAAAATTTTTACTTACATTTCACATCTCTTGTTGTCAATTTCATACTTGGAATTAAAGATTATCATATTTGAGATTTATTATTTATATTATATGCAAATTATCAACCTATTTTGTCCCCATTATAAACCCAATATCTGCTCTATAATACAAAAATCTAGAATCTTCTAGTGCTTTCCTTTCCCAGAGCTGGCCCCTAGCTTAAGGCACTAAATTTGATTGAGTCAACAAGTTGGTTTATAAGACACTCAGCCGATTGGGGGAACATGATTCTGGGTATTTCTGAGTGGGTAATGGAAGCCTGACTGGGGTATTATATTTGGACCTTATACTTCCTTTCTAATAATGTTCTCCTGATCTGTTTGACCAGCACATACTAACTAGCTTTGCTCTGCCAAGCACTTTGGCCATGATGTTCCTGCTTTGAGGGCAGTCAGACATGTGCAGAATCACACAAAACCAGAGGCTACATTCAACTTCTCCTCTAAGTTGTGAGTGTTGAGTACTGCATCTCAACCAAAGGAAAGCTAACTAATACAAACAATTGCTACCAGAGAAATGGGGTCAGGTAAGAGACTATACATGACTGCATGGCTCAGAAACCTGTTTTTCAGAAAGAATCTGGAAAGGTTTAGAGATGTGGGATAGGACTAAGAATGTTATAAGCAGAGCCCAAAGGGTTATTCTGGTTGCAGATGAGACTAGAATGCTAATAGGAATACAGACAGTAAGGTTTAGGTTTAAGACATTTCCATTGGGAATGAGGACTTTTCTTTGCCAGATCAGTTTAACCATTGCCCTTAATCTCAGGTTTCCACAGTCCCAGAACTTGGGGAAAATGTACATTATTTATACCAATAAAAGATAATGTACATTTTGTCCAAGTTCTGAGACTGTAGAAAGCTGAGATTAAGGACGATGGTGAAATTGATCTGTCAAAGAAGATTTCAAGGAAGCCCAACTTTTAGCATGTCATATGGATACTGCTGACTGGTTTAGCTAGATTTATAGCAAGAATTTGGCAAAAAAATAAAAAAGAGCAGAATAATTTGACAAACTTAAATTTTGGCACCAAAGGAAAATTGAGCTAAAGGAGATGTGGCTGCTGAAGAGACCAGTCTCATTAAAAAAGAAACCATGTATTTTTTGTACAGAGATAAGAAGAAAAAATCTTTTTTATTTTAGTTTTTTTAATTTTATTTAAAGAGAAAAAAAACCAGAATAAAGGGTAGCAACAATACAGAGATCCAAGGAAAAAAGGAAAAGAACAATAACAAAAAAACCTAAAAAATTATTACTTGACAAATTACATACTGACTTCTACAAAGTTAAAACATGTAAAGTAGACATTCAAACAGTGAGACTGTTAACAGTTCTGCTCCACGATCTGACAAAAACAGCAATATGGTCATCCATCTTACACACTCAAATATACATGCAATTATATCAAAAGTAAAATTAAACATGACAAAACAGAACAAAGTAGATCACAAGAAAGCAATGTAAAAGACACAAATTTCAAAACTAGACAATTGGAGATATTCACTCTCTATCGTATTGACTCTTGTTTTCTTCCAAATAATTGTCCATATTGTCACATACAGGGAATTCACATGAATCAACATAGTATGGAATTGATCTGAGCAGGATGAGGAAGGCATTTCAGGTCTTCAAGACCAGACAATAGGGAAGCCAAGAATGGCTGTCATAGTGTCTCTCATTCTCCTAAAAACAAGTGTCCATACCTCCATGTGTGTTGAACTTAAAACAAAGCAAGCTAAAATCACTTTGAACAAAGAATGATAGTTTTTCTGGATTTCACATCATGACATTATGGAATCAGCACTGAGTACTGTAGTGTCTCTTTTTCTTCAAAGTAGTTGTTCATTTCAACATGTGTTATATAGTTGGTTCTCGTAAACTGTTTATAAGTTCTACACATGCATGAGTCTCTACATGTATGTCTATCCTTTCTGTATTAGAGGGGAAAAAAACAATGCAAGATAAAACAAAACAATTCCTAGAAAAGCATGAAGTTAAAAAGTGATGTATAACCACAATACAAGGTGATCTACAATGGTTACCATGATGTCTCAGCAGTATATAACAACATTAAAAAAAAACAAAGCATTGGAGACATTATAAGACTTCAAAAGCAAGTGATAATAAAACCAGAGTGGGTATCTTAGTGAATCTTGTCATCTTCACTGTAATTGCCTATATTCTTAGACTTGATGCTATCAATCATAACAGATTTAAATAAAATCAGTCAATACAAAGTAGCAGTCTAACAAACCAGATTCAAATAAGATCAGTCATAACAAGACAGTATAAGTTATAAAGGGCTTCAGATTAAGTTAATAGGAAATTAGGGATGATTACCATAATATGTCCTCTTATTTTGGGGATAGCTGACCATGTCCTCAAGTCTAGTGTATGTAGACAAACTGGAACAGCACGTAATCCATCCAAGCAGAGTGATGAGAATAATGTAAATTTTAAATCTTGTTACCCAATTCACAAAATCCTTTGCCTCCCTTTTTTAGACAATTCTTCCCCTTTCACTCCCATAGGATGTACTGCTTGTTTTGGGTCCCACTGCCTCCCTATATAGAGCATCTCAATGGACCCTATCTCCTGATCTACTCTGCCTGTGTTTCTCTCTGTTAATATTTCAAGGCCATCTATACTAGAGATTATAGTCAATCATCTCTGCCCTATTTCTGCTATCCTGTTTTTCTGCCATTGGTTGTCTATTTTTCGGTTCCATTCCACTGTCTGCCCCATTCACTGAGGCCTCTCTGCCACTGTTCCTGAAATGCTCGTATTCTTGTTCTCTCTCCCTAGAATGTCCTTCAGTATTTTTTGTAGGGTTGGACTGGTGGTCACAAATTCTCCTAGCTCCTCTTTGTCATGGAAGCATCTTTTTCTCCATTAATTTCTAGAGAGAGTTTTGCAGGATACATCAATCTGGGCTGGAGGTTGCTCTCCTTCAGGGCTTGAATTACTTTACTCCAAGCTCTTCTTGACCTGATGGTCTGTGTCGAGAAGTCTTCCATGATTTTGATAGGTTTTCCTTTATAAGTGATCTGTTTCTTTTCTCAGATGGCTTTTAATATTCTGTTCTTATATTGAATTTCTGGGATCTTGATTATTATATGTCTAGGTATAGCTCTGTTTTGCTTGTAGGTGGCTGGAGTTCTGTATGCTTCATACATCTGCATATCATTTCCTTTTTCTATGCTTGGGAAATTTTCCTTAATAATTTCTGTGAATAGCCTTTGTAATTCCTCTGTTTTGACTCCTGCTTCTTCATTCTTTATTCTTAAGTTATAGATCCTCTTGTCATCTTCTAGTCTTTGTATAGTTACTGACTGCTGCCTTGTTATTTTTAAGAGATCTTCCCTTTCATGATCACACATTACAAGCCTAGGTTCAATTTTTGATAGTCTAACTTTGGTTTCTTTCAAGCAGATTTGCCAGCTTTCTATGGTGTTTTTAGTTTCCTGATAATCTCTTTGAATCTGCTTCATGTATTCTAGGGGTTTTTTTGTATTCTTCATTAAACATTTCTCTCCTTTTGTGTTCCTGAATTTTTCTGTCTGTGTCTTCTGGAGAGGTTCCCAGCCTTTCTTTTATTAATCTACTTATCTCTTGTTTAATTTGGATTAATATTTCAGTTTTGGTCATGCTTACGAGGTCTTGACGATATCTCTGTATGTCTGCTAACGCTGTGTTTGATGTTGCATGTTTGCTGCCCTCAATCTCTTTTGTATTTATCTCTCCTAGATCAATGTTCTCAGAGTTGGGGGCTGGGGGATTTTTCTTATTTCTCTCTTTTGTCATGTTTTTGGTTCCTTCCATACAAGTGCACAGTGTAATTCCCAGCCCCTTTTCTTGTTGGTTAAGGCTCCTCTGGAGCGCACAAGCTAGGGGCTTCTGCCCTCTGGAGTCTGCTATCAGAGACTGAAGTTCAAGTAAGGGCAGTGTGCACTGGCTCCTCCCCTCCAGGCCAGTCAACCTTTGCGGGCCTTCACTGCGTCAGTGTGCGCCGAGCTCAGGAAATTAATTTGTAGCGACCCACTGGGTCCTGGCCAAGGCGCGGCCCAGTCCAAGCCGATCCCACCAATCTGCTCAGCGAGGTGAGCAACCAACTGAAGCCACTTCCTTATGAATTTAGGGCTGTCCTGCCCAAGTCCAACATGTCTTCCAGTCAGTTGCCCCTTTCCTGTGGGAGGGTCCCATTCCCATCACTCACCGTGTGTTGATGCTGGTCCCTGAGAACTGCTGGGCTCCCAGACCTCCGACTTCAGTGCAGCTACAGTGCGAATTCACAGTGCCTCTGGGTGGGTTGCATGCAGGGCCAGGTCTGGGTGAACCGCGCACAGGGCTGTTCAGCTCCGCACTCCGACCACTCAAACCAGTCGCATCAGCACAGTTCAGTTGGTCAGGTAGGTTCGGCCAGGAATTCAGGTGGCTTGAGGAGGGCGCCGGGCTTGCTGATCTTAGCTTCTCTAATGGTAGCCCTGGGGCCTCATATTCAAGCGGTTTTTTTTTCACTATAGTTTCTTCCTGGGTTGAGAGAGTCCATCTCTCTCTGTTTGGGTCTCTCCAGGGTATTCTATTCTGGCATTAAGCTGTATCTCTCAGAGAGGATCACTCTCCTGCTACCTACCAGTCTGCCATCTTTGGAAAACTGTAAAAAATCTTGAGCCAAGCATGATGGCATGTGCCTGTAATTTCAGCAACTGGGAGACTGAGTCAGGAGGGTCTCCAGTAATTCAAAGCCAGGTTGGAATACATAGGAAGTTCAAGGGCAGCCTGAGTGACATAGTCTCAAAGAAGAAGAAGGCAGAGAAAGAGCAAAAGGAGGGGGAGGAAAAAGACAGAAAAAAAGGAAAGAAGAAAGAAATTCTGAGTGCATCTCATGAATCAGCAAGACCTCACACACCTCCGGCCTTTAGTTGAGATGGAGTACACATGACTCCTATTTGAAAAGATCCTCCTCAGACATTGGTACCCCAGTATTGATTTCACTGTGCTCATCCATCCAAGCACAGGAAGGCTGCTTCTGCCTTAGTCCAAAGGGGCCTGGTTTCTATATCCAGTAACAACAGACCTTTTTATCATCCATACAATGCTGGAAGATTTTACCAAGATTTCAGAGAAAAGCGTAGAAAGTCAGACAAAAAGCTCTAGAAAAGGTAGTGATTAAAGGTAGGATAGTGAAGTGGACGGCATAGTGGGGCCCCCAGGAAGTCAGAGATACAAGAAACATGGAAAGGCTACTGAGGAAAGCTTCACACTGTGAGCAGAGGCATTCCAAGCTGGGGACCATGAACTAAGAAGGGTGTAGATGTGGGGCCATCTGGAGCTCAAATCTTACCACCGTGTTCCTAGATAATGAATACAGAACTGCATGATTTCATGTGTGAGCTACAGGGATTAATGTCAGGCCCTTTGAGCCATGGCAGAAGCAGCCTGAGTGTTTGGATTAGTTTGCTTTCAGTCTCTAAAGAGACTGTGATTCAGATTTTTGAAAAACACTGGAATCATTGAGACTCTTAGCGAAGGTACTGCTGTCTTCACAGTTAAAAGAAGGTTGTATTATGTTAGGCAAAATTATGGCCTTGTCTTTATTTGGGGATAAAATATGGAGATGTGTCTGGATGTCAAGTGGAAATGTGTGGGAAGTGACAGTTAAGCCTACTTGTATCAACTTGACTATTTTGAGAGCCACTTACAGGACTGATGGAACACACTTCTGGATGTTTCTGCGTAGGTCCTAGGAGCGTGATTTTGGGTACCTACTACATCGTGTACCTCATCTTTCCTCTCCACCAAGAAATAAGCAGACTATCTCTACCAACACTTAAATCATGATGTTTCTGCCTCAGTACTAGCTAACCAAATACTGAATTCCCTGAAACCACAAACTAAATTAAATCTCTCCTCCTTTAAATTGTTGGTGTCAGGAGTCGTGTCGCAGCATGTGAAAGCTGACTAATACAATGTAACAGACAGAATGGAAGACTAGAGGAAAAAGATAAGATACATTCCTTCCTGGTTTTGTAGTTCAGGCTCCAGTTTTTTTATATATTTCAGTTATTTTTATTTCTTTTTTATTTTAAAAAGCAAAACAGAAAAAAGGATAGAAATTATACAAAATTTCAAAAAAGAAAAAAAGTAGAGAATTAACACTAAATATATTGCATATTGTTATCTCAGAACTAATTGTTCAGGTTACAGAATTTAGACACAGAAGTGATCAATCAAACAATGACAGCACAAACTGTTCTTTTTGATGAACTAAGACAGATTAGTAGCATAGTTATCTATCTAGTGCACATATACATACAACCAATTATATATGTTTACCAACTTCCTCTGGCAGTAGTTGAATATAGTTTGGTGCTTTGTCTCACCAATCAGAAGTGATTAATTTATCACTATTACATTCCTTATCTCAAGAAGTCTTATTTTCATGGTACCTGACTATAATCCCAGAACCATAGGAAACTGAGGTAGGAGGATGGAGTTTGAGCTAAGCCTGGGAAACCTAGTGACATAGTGATGCAGTGTCTCAAAAAGTTTTAAAAAGTGAAAAATGAGCAGGTAATATAAATTAGTGTTAAGGTCTCAGGTTCAAACCCCTGCAGGGCTAAAAAACAAAAACAAAGTACCATATTTTAGTACTTTAGTTTCCAAACTGATTTCACTATGGAATCCTCTGGGAGAACATTTCATTCAAAACATATTTTTTGAAGTATGCTTTGCCTCAACAACATAATCCACACATGTTTAGTAAAACTATTACATGTACGCAGTGCTTGCTATGTGTCAGAACTTCTCTAATTCACAAAATGCTTAGGGGTCAGGGATTTAGCTCAGTGGTGTAAGCATCTGCCTGGCAAGTGCAAGATCATGAGTTTGATCCCCAGTATCAAAAACAAAACAAAACAAAACAAAAAAAAAACACAAAATGTTATAAATTTCTATGAGAATTGTAAATATCAATTTTACACATGGAAATAACTAAAGTAGGAGCAACTATGTGACTTAGCTCAAATCATAAAGCTACTAATTAGCAGAGCTAAAATTATTGTATTACACTCTCTCTTTTATTAATTTAGAGCACTCAACAATATCAAATGTACCACAAAAAAGTGTTACAATTGTTATAATTGTTATCTAGCAAGAGCTTAGGAGGAATTGCATATATATTTATGATACTCTGAATAAAGTTCATTGCAATAAGAATAAAACAAACAACCAGTGGATTTTTAATGGGAGAAGAGATGATAATTGATTAAATATGGAGAGTTAACAGGAGCACAAAATAGTTATACTAGTAGCCTAGTGTGGTATTACAAACTTCCAAATCTTAAGTGTTCAACATGCACTTACTTAACTCTAAAGTCTGCAAGGATTTTAATCAATGCCTGGTGGAGGCATTGTGTGTCTGGAGATCCTGTGTGTCTGCATTCACTTGACAAGATGACTGTGAGTCAGTTTTAATCACATTGGCTGAGTTTTCTCGAATGTCTAAGGCTTTAACATGGATCTACAGACCCTACTAGGATAAAGCTTCTACTTTGAATGACTAGTGATAAAGCAACCACTAATTAAGATGTTGAAAGGAAAATATAGGAGCACATCTGAAAGTTAAGCAAGAAGAAAAATTAATGCTTATTGAGATATATTTAAAAAGAGTCAAATAAATATAGCTATCTCACTTCCAGTTTAATATGAGTTTAAGAATAAGATAAACAAGAATTACAATGAATGAATCAACAATATAGGCCATAGGGTTATCTGGTGTCAATTACAGAGTCTGTGCAGAAAAATCAGTCAGGCCCATCCTGAGACTCATTCTTAATTTTTTTTAAAATAAAAATTTTTATTTTTCTTCAGTGATATAAATAACCTAAGTAATATCTATGAGTGAAAAAAATCATTAATACTACTGATATTGAATTATTATGGTTGCTGTTCCATAATCTTTCTAAAAGACTTGATGCACTTGACTCATATTTTTCAAGAAAAAATTAAATTTTTTCTATAGAAGAAGAACATAAAGAGTAGAATCAAAGATGAAATGACTTCCAATTATCAGGGGCTCTGTTATAAGAAAAGTACAAGTGATAAAAAAAAAAGCAAGCTTCCATTGGTTTAGAAATAGATTATAAATAGCTCTTCACACTAAGAACATGGCAGGGATGTCTAAAGAATCGAGGTTTTTCCTCCTGAGCGTGTTTCTAAGTGGTACTTGAGTGGAAAGTGTGTTCATTCCTTATCACCTGGACCTGGACCACCATTCCACAAATCTAGTTTAATCAGGGACCTTAAGGAATGTGTCTATCACTGCCTTGGTATAATACATATCATCTTTAGAGTCCAATTTTAGTAAGCTTGCTTGAGTCTCCTAATTTTAAATGGAAGCATGTTATTTAGCTGAATTACAGAGGTAAAATAGGCCAGAAATGGAAAGCAAGGTCTGTAGTCTCAGCTGTCGGAGGTAAGACAGGATCTCCAGCACATGAAACTTAGCAAGATTCTTTCAGTTATATATGTATTGATGATGGTCTTCTTTAATGTCTTTCAAACTTATATGATCATTACTTTCTTTTGGAATAATTATTCAGTGTAAGTACTAAAAACATGTACAATTTTTGTATAATGGGAAAAATAGTCAGCAGCTTTTCTCTTTTGATTCTTTTGCATTTGGCCATCTCTGTGAATGGTATCATGGAATCATTTACAGTTCTCTTTCGGGTCAGAATGGTGTAACATAAATAGCAAAGGGAAACTGGGACGTCAAATTCTCATTTTGGCCTCTGCAGTAAAAGTTTTCCAGCTCGTAATTTTAATATCAGGCTGAATTAAGCAATGATATTACAAATTATCTTGACTATATTTAACACATCAGCATTCAACCTTGTTTATCATGTCACAGGTTTTACTATCTGTAAGTTAGGGATGGGAAGGAATCCTAAGTCAGGATGAAAAGAAGGATTGGTGAAGAAAGCACATTTCTTTAAACTTAGAACATTATGAGACTAACAAATTAAATGGCAACATGGCTAGAAAATAAAGTGTAAAATGCTAAAGCTTAAACCTAGGACATGATGAATCGCAAAACCAGGAAAGATGCTTACACAGATGAGTATGAAATGCAACTGTCAGCTTCCTGAGATCTTCCTGTTGCATGGATACATCCTACTTCAGCAAGGCAAAACAAACATTCTGAAATGACCAGTAGGTCAAGACATAAAGGCGATTTATGCTGGATACAAATAGTGGTGGCCACAGTTCCCAATGTTCAGATCTATCCTGGGGTCTGGACTAACCAGACAAACCAGCTGCATTCATCTGTCATCAGTTAGACTAGATTGTTTCTCTGCAGGAAGCAGGAGAGTTCAAACATGTCATGGGTCTTCCTTTAATCTCCTATTCTCGTTGTAACAAATTACAATGCAAGTAATGGCATTGGACAAGATAAATTTATTATCTTACAGTTCTGGAGGTCAGATGCCCAAATGGGCCTCATTGAGCTAAAATCAAATTATGAGAATCATCACATTCCTCTGAAGCCTTTGGAAGGTAATCTATTTTCTTATTCATTTTTGTAGAGACTTTTTCACTTTTTGTCTGCTTCCATCTTCAAAGTCAAAAACAGGGAGTTACATCAAGTATTCCTCTTAAATTTTCATATTTGTCTCTTTATTTTCCATCATCCTGACATTGACCCCTTTGCTCATCTCTTTAATTTATAAGGACCCTTAGGACTACATCAGGCAACCCCAATAATTTGGACAACCTCTCCATTTCTAAGGTAGTAGCAGATTAACATGTTTGAATACATCTGTAAATTTAGTTCTTTCTTAGATCTTTACCCAACATGTTCAACACTCTATATGAAGACTAAGATATGGGAACATTTAGGAACCCATTATTTTGCCTGCCATGAAGCTGTTACATTTTTTCTCTTTAACCCAACCTACATATCTGGATAGCATCTTGAAGCAATACAGGGAAAACAGAAGACTTATAAAACACAGACATTCTCAGAAAGAGAATGAGTCATGCCAAAGAGACCATTTAAGCTTAAGAAAGAGAAACTCATTGATGGCCTTGTTTAGAATTTATTTCCCCTTTGCTCCTCACTGCAGCTTCCTTCACTTTACAATTACTTTCCAACAGGATGGAGGCTCTCAAGGAAGTTTATATCACTTACTAAAACAAAGAAGCTTTATTTTCTTTGCAGCACAGAGGGAAAGCGTGCGTTCAATGTTTGAATCTGACACATTATTACTGAGCATAGTAATGGCCCCCATCATGAACTTTAAAAACATAACTGGTTTACCTGACACACATCCTTTAAGGAGAAATTGGAGCATAATTGTTCAGATGAGATTCACACATGTTAATAGACATGTCCCTTAAAGCAAATAACAAAGCAATCTACAGAATCTAGAGACAGGAAAATAACGCTGAATCGCTGGCCACTGGCTCAGTTTTACTGTCCTGAGAAAATGATTTAAATAAACTAGCTTTCTAAGAATGTATTACATGTTACATTAAGTATTTGACTTAAATTTTCCTATTTGTCACTTTATTTACCAGAACTGTGAAGTACAGATGGAAAAGTGAATATTAACCCAACACTTAATACATATCTCAGGCTCTCCAAAATACTTACTAAAACACTGGATGAAACAAAGAGAAAAAAAGCAACATAAGAGCTAAGCACATCATGAGAAAATGACAGAAGAAAAAAGTCAAAGAAGTGCATTTAGGGGAAAAATGATAGGTTTTCAAGGTATTAGCAATTTTAAAAAGGTACTGTGAGTGGAAAGTAAAACAATTACCTAGAAAGAAAAATTTCAAAGTAGTAAATGCAAAGAATGGCACTGAACTGTGAAATGAAGGCAAAAGTTTTCAGCAATACAGAAATAAATCAAAGTGGTAGTCGCGGGGGCTTCTCATTATGTAGCTGAGTACCGAGCGCATTAGGTTGATGGAACAGAGCTGCAGTTTCTGTGTTGCTAGTTCAGCAGAAAAGAGAGATTGACCTTGTCTTTAATTGGCAGATCAATGACAAGAAATAAAATAATGTCATTTGTTTTTTGATCGCTTTTCTTCGCTGCTTTAGATTTGTACTCCAAGGGGCATTAGATCAAGGGAAGTAAAACACAGCCTACGATTCCTGAGGATAGCCGAGGCAAAAGGCAGCAAAAGGGAAAGGAATTGAAAACTGTGATAGAATGAATCATTGCTAATCCAAAATATGTAGAAACATTCTAAATCCTGTAATGAAAGAAAAGCATGTTCTTGCACCTATGAAGAAAAAGAAACAACAGTAAATAAATATTTTCCTGAGTCCTATCAGTGGGTAATATCCTGGAACAGTTTAGAAATAATAGTATTTTTGATGTTTTCTTTTTCTCTAAAATTTAATAAACGTGGGTGTACTCTGGAAGTGAACTGATTTGCCCAGGATCACGTGGCAGTCACTACAGAAATCATCCTCCCGTCTTATTTATCTGCTTTCTAAGCACATACGTTTCGTGAATACTCTAAAACTCTTCATGTGGCGGTCCTTACATGGGAACACGTTTTGTTTTCACACATTTCAGACTCTGTGGTTTTATTTTTACATCACTGTATTCACTTTGTTCTAATTTTTGCTTTACCAAGAATTCTAGTTAAAAAGATTTCGCTTATGTACAGCTGTCCTTTGTTCCTTTTAGTCATATAATTTAAACTTGGGGGAAAAAATGAAGTATTTCAGAGAATTAATACATAAAAATCACTTGCACATTGAAGAGCAATATAATGAGAGCAAGCAAGGTAACATTTTTCTGGGGGTATTTACAATTATATATATGGTAATAATATTTTATGCAAGAACACAGAGAACATTGTCAAGTGCACACATTTGTATACACATATGCATATGTAAACAATGTTGACAGGCTTAGGATCATGAAAAGAGAAATTTAGGCATAAATCTGAAGAAAGTGAGGGAGGGAGGCAAGTGCAGGCTTGCACCACATTCTTGTCAGGCAGAGGGAAAGGCAGAGTTTCTAGTGCAAAGTTGGTGTTCAAGAAAAAGAATAAATTATTAGCTGACAGATTAACTTAGTTTTATCAGAGGATATCATTTGTAAAGTCTTTTCACCTTTAAGTTTGTTAGCTACAAATAACAGAAATTGTCTATTTCTTGTGAATTCTATCAAGGTAATGTTTATGACATATATAAGGCTTACGCATTAGTAGCAAGCAGAAAAAATACTACCCACCTCTCATACTCTTTTTATTAGAAAGCTTCTTTAAATCAAATGCATTACTCAAGATGAATGTCAGTTCTTTTGGCCAGAGAATAGCCATTAATATAATTAGTATAGATTCTAATTCCAGGAACAATTACATGAAATACATGACTGGAAAGTTTCCTGCTATAGTCTCCTATAATGGTTACATTAAATACAACAGTAGTAATGGTAAGACTTCCTTTTACATAGTCTCAATTGGTTAAAAATAAAAAAATAGAGTGACAGAATATCAAATTTTGGTAAGCATGTAAAGAAATGTAAATTCTAATACATTGCTGATGTGAGTATAAATTGATTCAATTATTTTACTTTATCAACTATGTAGAACATCCTGATGATCAAAGAAATACTCTTGTATATGTAGACATGTATATGCATGAATGAGCTATATAATATATAGACAGAGTTTTTGTATACACATGTCTATGTATGCAGTTATATGTACATTTATTACATATTTAATGATAGAAAGTGATATAAAGCATGCTCATGGTGTTTTTGTAATAATTTATAAAAACTACATAAACTAAAACAGAATAAAGGAATTGTTTAACTTTTGTGAAATCTGAAAATTAATTCTCATAATTTATATTATATTTGCTGTTTATAATATATATTTATATCTAGTAACATGTTGAATATCAAAACATAGTCTTTTGTGAATAAGAAAGTTGAAGTATAAGTTTAGATGTAGTATAATGGCATTTGTACAAAGGTGTTAAAGAGGTAAAAGAATATGATATGCTTATGCATGTGCGCATGTGATAATGAAATAAACTATACATAATGATTAATACTAGAATAGTCTCTTTGTACAAATACAACAAAACTGTCTGATAACTATGTTCATGAATTTTTCCACATCCACATCTGCAATAGTCTTTAACCTTGACATTTTTCCAAAATAAAACCAATATTATACTTAAAGGAAGTTGAACCAACATCATTGTAGAATCAATAAAAATCTAGGAAAATGAGAATATACTTATCTCCAAGGACAGACAAACAGACCTGGTATTTGTAAGTGGCCTCTTGTCTCAATACTGGTCATCGAGCATTATGTCAGCCTTCGTGCCAAATACTTTGCATCTATTATCCTACTGAATGTTTTAGCGATTCTCTGTGGAAGACCCCTTTTCCATTTTTAGCTGGTAAGTTGGAGCACTAGAATTTAAACCAGATAGTCTTATTTCTCTACCAGTACCTGGAGTACACTTGATAGATGAATTTAGATTCAAATGGCAAATTTTAAAATGTGGCCTAAAGTCTAGGAAATTTGGGAAAACACAAGCCTCTCTCTAGATCTACTGAATCTTAAACTCTGTGACTAGCCTTACAAAACATACTTGTTTTTACAAGCCCTTTAGGTGACAGCTGTTAATTCTCAAGAATCTTTGAGTTAAAGGAACTTGTAGACTACTTGTTAGCACAAATGGGAAACAAAAAAAGGGAATTAAGGCATATATTCCCAGAAAACTTTGACTGAGCTGAAACTCAATCACTATTAAACTGATTGTGAGCTTTGAGGCACACACATTCTGAAATTAAATTTATATTTTTTCAATAAAAATTGCATTTACTCACTGAATATGATTTGGACCTGTGATAAGATTTGTACCGACAATGTGGTGAGTGGGAAGTGAATGTGGCTCTTATATTGAACACTGCGACCCCAACTTCAAGTTTCAAAATAAATCACTGTTCAGTTCACTAAGGCATGAAGTGTTGTCACTGGACAAATATTCTCTGTATCACACAATGTCCTGGTTCTTTGTAGACAAAACAAAGAATAGGGCAGTGCACAAAAAAATTAGGAAGAAGGGCAGAGATTTATTAAAGGGAAAGTAAACTCCACAGAGTTGGAGCCAAACAAAGTGAAAACTCAAGTGTGA
The DNA here is from genome assembly GCA_004027295.1 of Dolichotis patagonum. Taxonomy (NCBI): domain Eukaryota; kingdom Metazoa; phylum Chordata; class Mammalia; order Rodentia; family Caviidae; genus Dolichotis; species Dolichotis patagonum. The sequence continues at coordinate 39,308 of PVJX010011211.1, read as the reverse complement.
GTCTGACTCAGAGCAACCCCCTGTCTATTTTAGGTTTTAGGTCAAAGTACATTTGGGAACATTTCAAGCAGGCAGAGCCAGAGGTGGAAACTGCCAGTGAAGAAAGTACACCCTGAAGAATATAGAGTAGGCTGAGCTCCGAAATGGTAACTTCAGTGGATTCCAAGATTGGCTTCGCTTTTGTTTTCCCAGTTTTGGGAGGATGATCAGGGACTGACTGAGTTTCTTTCTATTCAGTTGTGAGTCTCCACTATCACTCTGGGAGAGGGAGTTTGTGAACTGGTATTTCTGGAACTAGACAGAACAAATATGGCTGCCAGAGTTAACAGGGGGAGTCAAACCTGCAATGCTAATGATACTACAATGACCATGGAGTTACCCTTGGGTACTCTGAAACAGTTATAAAGCAAGTTCCTAGGGCTTTTCTCAAATGTCAAGAAGTGTAATAAGTGTAGGAGCATATTTTTTACATTTGTGCAAGCATGTTAAGACTGCATGGGGAGGGTGTGAACATATATCCCAGACTCATGTCAGGACATTAAGGAAACTTGATGAGAACTGGATGCTCTTGTTAGAACACTCTTGGAGCCCGAGACCAGGATGTTCCATACATTGTCTGTCTCCTGAATTAGTTCTGTGTAGTGAGGGATGGCAATAAAAATGAAGTAATAAAACAGATCCATGAATCTGACAATGCATTCTGTATAGAATAGAAACCAAAGAAAAAAACTCAGCACTGTTTTGTCTCCCTCATTAGAGAATGAGGAGTTTGATTTAACACGTAAAGGTCATGTTATGGAGCCCTACACTATCGGGTTTGGTTTTGATGATTTACTCTAGGTATGAACCATGTAAAAAAAGGAAAAGGGATGTTTTTCATGAGAAATCTATTTCTTACTCCAAATACTAAAAAAAATCTGAGGTCTCACAATTTAGATAACACAAATAATGAAAAACATTATTTTTCTTTTATTGGTGCATATTTTTGTTTTTGTTTTTAATGAACACAAAATAAAAGAAATGGGGGAAGACTTTCCATTTCCCTTGACCCACTTTGTACCCACTTAAAGAAATGTATTTTAAGTGGATTTAAAATGGAAGCAGTCAGCAAATACTTCTCTTCAATGCAATTTTCCTTTAATCTTTCCAATCTTTGCAAACACTTAAGTATATTAACAGGAAATGGGTAATACTCTAACCAAAAATCTCAATGTAAAGGCTTTCCCTCTCCTGGACCAATCTCAATTTGCCTGAAAAATATACTCATACTATACATACTTCCTGACTCTTTAAATGTGAATGAAAGGCATATCTTTTCTTAAATGTCATATCTTTATATTTAACTTGTGGGAAAATTTTGTTTTATGGTTGCTTTGTCAATACCTCATGGGTCTTTTGTTCTCTTCAGGTCAATCATGTTAGGTGAGGTTAAGGAAAGAATTTTTATATCAATCTTTATGCAGCATTTGAAGCTTATTTTCTGCCTTATAATTTTTTTATATTTTAAGAATGTTCCTGTACACATAAAGACATTATGATTCCTACATTATAGGCAAAAATATAAGTGGTTCTGCAGGCTGGATGATTTGCTGATGACCACATATATAGTGACCAAGGTTGATTTTAGAGTTATATTCAGAATGACACATTCCACAGCCCTCAAGGACCAAAAATGTTGGCATTTGTGTCACAGAAGCTACAACTTTTTGAGAGCTTATAATTTTTGAAAAACTTGTGTTCCGAACAAGATTACATATTATTCTCATAGTAAGCCTGTGACCCGACTACTGTGATATAATAAAATAAAAAGGAACTTCTTTCTATAAAATGTGTTTATCTAATTAATGCCCTGTAGAAATGACTGATTTGGTACTATTTTTATTAGTTAGAAGACACATATTTGTAGGGAAGAATACGTAGGTAAACTGGTGTACCTGCACATGTATACTTGGATTAAAATCCTGGCCATGCTTACTAAGTCATGAATTTGGACAAGGTCTTTAGATTCTTCATTGGAAAGATACTCTCACCTGCCTCCAGGGCTTAGCGTAAAATATGAGTTACATCAAAACAATATTAGAAGGGCCAGGGATATACGTTGTTGCCAGACAGCTCTATGTGAAATGTCATGTTGTTTATTAGAGCTTTGACTTGCCGTTTCCACATTCTTCAGGAGCCTGAATGTCTTTCCATAGGCTCATGCCCGCTGGTACCTTCTGTGATGTCCCTGGTCACAACCTACGGCAAATTTTCTGTAGATTCCTACAGCTTGAATTTCATTCCTTTATCACATCAAGCATATTAAATAGATTCTTTCATCTCCTGCCTTCCTTTCTTCCTTTCTAAAAGAACTATCTCTTCTTTTATCTTCCCTCTCTATTTGCAAGGAGGCATTATAGCATGTGTGTTTTACAACACTGCAGTTCCTTGGATGTCAGATGTCAAGACACATTACCAAGACACTTTTTTACTTCTATCTCTTCATATCAAGACAAAGTAATAACATAAATGAAACACAGAGTTTGAAAATATAGAATTGAACCTAAATTTATATAATTCCAGAACTATACTTAAAAGATCTTTCAGTAATTACTTGCTTCTTGTCATCAAAATATTAATTTTATATTATAGTTGAATGCTAGTACTTTGAATATTCTTGCTATAATATAAAGAATATTTAAAAATATAATAGTATATTATATGTGATATATATATTTATTATCCACATGTATATGGTACATAACTGTTATAGTCAGGATTTGCAAGGACAACAAGACAATATAGGACATATAATTTATAGTATTGTTTTATGACTGTCACCCTCCATCAAACACAAGATGTTCAGGAACTCTGTCAACACAGAAGGACCTTGAGAACACAACTGAGAGCCTAGATTCTATGTCAATATTCAGCTGAAGACCTACAGCCCATGACAGTACCTTCCACAAGTGCACCTGGAGGCCTAGCACCCCCACAAAGATTCAGGCAAGTCTTTTTCATGGATCTGCACTGGGAAGGCCCCAAGGTCAGCAGTGGAAGCGAGAAAGTCTATGCCAACAGGACGAAGGATCTGTGCCAGTAGGCTGAGGGTTCTGCCCTGCAGCCAGGAAGCAACACTCAAAGTAACAACCAGAGCTCCCCAGAAAAGTACCACAGGGATCCTCAGGGACAATGAGGTCCTGAGCTCCTCCAACAGTGAGAACAGCTGAGTTCACATTAGGAAGCCAGCATGACAAGCCTCTGGAGAATGAGCAGCAAACGTCTTCCCCTCCAGAGCCAGGAAGTTGTGCTCAAAATAAGGACTAGCGCTCCACCAAAGTGAACTGCAGCCATTCTCAGGGACATCAAAGTCCCAAGCTCCTCTGACTATGAAAACAGCCAAGTTCACATCAGGAAACAAGCTCAATAAGCTCTTCCAGGAGAACAAACAGCAACAAGAGAACCAAAAACACCACCGAGAACCAACAACACTCCTTCTTCCTAATTCTCCTTATTATCTTGGCAACAATCCTCAGGTGAGCCATCTATGCTCAGCGCCATGCTGATTCAGATCAGCTTACAATTTGACCACCAGTTATGAATCCACCACAAAAACATATAACATGTCCTGCATTTGTGTATAATATACATGATAATATAATTTTTGTGCAACATCATTATGTTGGAATTCAAGATTTATATCTGGTATAATTTTCAACAGTTAATAGCTTAGAGAATAAATGAATTAATTGTAAATTTTTTCTTAGATTTTTTATGTTTCTTGCAGTTTCTGTTAGATATATCTTTGTTATATAATCATCAATAATACCTACTAAAAATTAATTTTTTATTTGCTCATAATTATTTTACTAATGCTCCCCTTTGGAAGTTCTGACCTTTTATGGCTGAAGTGGAATCAAGATATTTTCAAAAATAGTGTATTTATTTTTATGACTATGCAATTATCTTTTTATAAGCAAGTATTGCTTGTAAGTGGAGAGTTCGCCACTTACAAGCAGTACTTAAATGTATCTGTCCCCTCTCACCTGAATACTGACCCAAGATACTTCAAAACATCTGGTAGGATGAATACAATGAAGTATATATTCTTGGAAGAATTTTGACCACTGTTGCTCAGGGAAGAAATATTCTTCCACATCCCAAGGAAATATCTCCTAAGCAAATGTCAATGCTATTATCATTAGTCCCATTTAAGTATTGCACAGGTTACCGCCCTGTCTCAAGAGCAAAAGTGCTTCCTTGGTTTACCAGCCACCACTCTCCACACAGCTGCCATGTCAGCTATTTCTGTGCAAACTGTACTCTGGCTGCAAATACAAAAGGACACCATGATACAGCAGCTCTGGGCCCTACCTGTCCCCTGACAACCGGTCAGAGCTGGATCCTCCCTATCTTTTACTTCCACGTCAATCTCTTTCTCAGCAGTTCTTCCAGCTCTAATACCTTGGCTTCATTCTCTGCACATCTGTAAATGTGTGCCTATTCTTTATTTCAAAGTTATAAGATGTCTACTTTGGAAAATACAAATAATTTAAGAAGTTGTAAATCTGATTTGATGTGACAAACGAAAGCCATTGGAGAAAATATTGTAACTACCCAAGTTTGCAGTAACTTTTTTATTGCCCAATAAAGAACTCTCTCAATTTGGAAAAAAAACACAAGTATGAGGTATTGTTGGTTATGGCTTTTCTTTCCAGAAACTTGAAATGATTTACAAGTAGTTCATCACACATTTTTAAAGGTGGTGCCAAATGCTACCATTCCCAGGAAAAGATGAAATGTAGTTTTTCCTTTTGAAAAAACTACACATCAAAACACAATCACAAAGTGATCATTTGAGCAATAAATATTTACTGAGTAACTAACAAAACACTGTACTAGCTGCTGAAGGAAAGAATGGAGGAAAGCAAATATATGATATTAAAAGTTTGAGTCCATAGGTTGTTACAAGAATTATTATGTGTAAAAGCATCTTGAGTAATCTGAATATATAAAGAATATTCAATAAACATCTGTGATCTCCATCAATTTCCTTTAAGAAGCTTAAGATGTGTACATGGAAATATATGTAACCATTTTCTCCAATACTAAGAGCAGGTTTTCCATATTTGTAATTCCTTTTTGATTCCTCAGTAACAAGTTCAGGAAGGAAGCCATGAAGATGAACAAACGTCAACTGAAGTCAATTCAGCATGTATTAAATTGCAAATCAATTCTGGGGCAGTAAAGTCTGGGGCAGTTCTCAATCAAGATGATTTTAATCCCAGACTGTGTGGGACATTTGCTAATGTTTGATGGTATGCTGCATCATTGTAAGTTGATGTAGAGCAGGTTACTATTGGTGTCTAGTGGATAATGTTAAACACTCCACAGGGCTTACTATAGACCCCCAAAATGAATACTTATTGGAGGCAAACTGCTATAGATGTAGTGGAGGCAGAAAATTTCAAGAAGAGACACATATTCAGACACGAGAGAGTATGAAGCGATGGAGAGAAGTGGAGAGAAGGCTAATGTAAACAACAATAAATGTATAAAACCCATGGGAAGTGATTTTATAAAACAGTGTGATCACTTTATTTTCTTCCCATCTCTCAGTTACTCTATTTCTTTCAACCATTCTACTGGTGGCCATAAATATTTACTGGAGAATCTAGTCATGTGACTCGAATTCTAGAATCCTCTCCCACTTTCAACTCCACTGAACTCAATCAAAATTCATCCCTCTGATTTGTATAAGTTACAGTTCCAGAATTTTTAGACACAATTCTATTCTTTTATCCTAATGCTTTGTTTAAAGTAAATAAAGCATTCTCTTACCTTTTAAATCCTCGTTTCTGTAGACACAGGGAAAGTAACTTTACATTTTCTGAGGTACCAAAAACTGTCCATTAAAGCATTTCAATAAATCATTGGCAACTAAATGTGGTTAATGGTAATGATTACCCATGTTATAGTCTTCATCCTCAGCTCTACTAACATAGAACAGATTATTAGGCATATATCATCCCAAGCCATTAGTAACTAGACATTTCTATCAAACATCTTTCCCATTATAAGTGCTTTTCCTGTGTGAGTGGTAAAAATTGTGAGGCCTCATTTCTACACTGCAAACTTCTCACTTGTAAGGATTTCATTCGTGGAAATTAAATGGTTTGGTGCATTTCCTTCATTTCTGGGAAGAACTTTTCTGTGTCATTGTTCCACTGATACCTTTATATTCAAGAATATTCACCTTAAAAACACTGAACAAATGCAAAGTTTGGGAGAAAATTCTTTATGAATTCATAAAACTTAATGAGGATTGGAGAGTAATTTCATAATTCATACCCTTTAACATTTGGTTTGTTTTGCCTGTTTGGTTTTAGAATAAACAAAGACATTTTCTCTACATCTTATTATTTTAAATATCATGGTAATTTTGTACATGTCCGATAAAGAAGCCAGAACCAAGGAACTGAAAGAACATAAAAAGTGTCTAGCAGCTGCTCGATTATAATAGCCTAGAGGCAAAAAAAAAAGTTGGTCAGGAGGGCAATTCTTTTGTTTACTCTTAATTTCCTTCTGCTTTTTAAAAATATAACTTGTGTTCATATAAATGCTACATCAAAGTAGTCATAATAAATAATTACAGTGTTATCAAAGACCATTTTGTTCTTCCAGCTGCTAGATTGGTTTTATTTACATAGTATTGCGAAGTGACTCAAAAACAGCTGCTGTTTTATGTGAGCTAGTCCTTGATTTGATTTGAAATGCTTTCTCTACTATATCCAGTGATACTTTAACAGCAATGGCAGGCTCATGACAAAACAGTTTCTGGACTTTTGTGTGTCTCAAAAGGAAAATAACACTAATCAGTAGATGAGTGTTGCGAATGGGAATCAGTTGTTGTACCGGGGAGTGCTCCCTTGAACTTGCATGCATTGCAGCTGTGTGTGGAAAGGGCAGTTTGCAAAAAGATGTGCCCAGGGAAGACATCTAAAGCACTTGACCAGGAAAACGTGCGGCAGGAATGCAAGATGCAAACTACCCAACCCTTAAAACAATTTACCCTCTCGGGAGGCAGTTCTCTCACCTCGCAGAGCAACAAACCTTGGAACTGCAGATATGCATAAGAGTTCTCCTAAACAAAGAAAGAAAGTCAGAAAAAAAATGTGTGAGAGGAGGAGCTACAGCACGAAACAGAATAGGCGAGGCAGAGAGATGAAAAAGACTAAAATGAGATAAAAATAGAGGAAAAGAATAAGTGAATATTCCAAACTGCCTCATTTTTTACTGGTCATGGCAGCAAGGACTTTTTTTGGTGTTTTCTGGTGCAGACGATTGGACTCAGGAGGTCTGGCACTAGCTTTATCTATCACTGATCTGGATTTCCAGCCAGTATTTTTGAATCACACTGATTAATTCATCCAAGTCTGAGTCATTGGAAAAATCGCCAGCTCGCCTCACTTTCACAAAGAAGTGGAAATTTTCCCTAGCTTTCTTCGGAGAAAGATACACAATTGGAAGAGTGGTTGTAGTAGTATTTGACCACTGCTAAAACCTTTTATGACTTGGGAAGCCTCGGGCACCTCAGATCAGTTGCTTCCTGACTAGATGGCTTTCCCACTTCTTGACTTTCAGACTCAAATTCACTGGCTATGGGAAATGCAAGCTATTAATGTGGGGATCTAATCAATATTTTCTTTCAATCAACTTGTCCCATATTTATTTTTCTGTCATTGGGAAATTATAGCTCTTTCTGTAGCAAGAATTTCTTTGCAAGAATTTATTTCTTTGAACTGAAAATATTTTGTCCTGGGAATTGTAGTTCACAGGCATAGGAATTATTAATTTTGTTCGTGTCATAAAATTGTATTGAATGGTTTATTTCATGTAGTCTTCAAGGTATGAGTCTGCAAGAAATAAATAAGCATGATTTTTTGGTTTACATATTAATAATTCCAGTTTATTTGGTTTGTACAGTTACTTTTCATATTATGGTCAATATATGATATATGCATCTTTAAATTAAATACTTAAGTTGAATGTCCATGGATAAAGAAATGACTAGCTAAATTATTAAATCCTTATAAAATCCAATATGATATTGCAGTTAAAAAAATAATACAGAGCATTAGGTTTATCTAAAGTGAAAAACATTAGAGAATAATTTATGTCATGTGGCCACATTATTAAAAAGAAAAGAAAAACCAATCTATATTATATTACATTTTCCTAATCAGTATGAATATGGTACAAGAGACTCATGAATGCAAAAAATTATCAAATAATGTGAGCAGACATTTCTTGAAAACACACATACACATGCACACGTACACACACAAATGGCCAATGGGCGCATGAAAATGTATTCGCCATTACTAATCATTAAGGAAATATAAAGTAAAGCCATGATCAAATATCACCTTTCACCTAGTAGAGTGACTTTTATCAAAGACATGAAAGACAATAAATGTTGGTGAAGATGAGGAGGAAAAAAACTCAAGATAATTCTAGCAAGAATGTAAGTTAGTACAGTTATGGTAAACCATATAGAAATTTCTCCCCAATATAAAATTACTATATAATTCATTAATTTGACTTTTGTACATATACCCCCCCACAATTTATTATGTTGAAAGCATATTTACAGTATCATGTTCACTGCAGCATTTTTCACAATAGAAAAGATATTAATAACCCTAACTAGTCATCAATGGATGTATAGATAAACAAAATGTGACCTAGAAACAAAATGGAATAATGTTCAGCCTTTAAAAATAAAAATTTTGTCACTTGCTGCAACATGGTTGAATTGGGAGCACTGTGCTATATGAAGTAATACAGGAACAGAAGGACAAATACTACATGATTTCACTTGTGTGTAGAATGTGAAATGTGAACCCAAAGAAGTAGAAAGCAGGATTATGGTTAACAGAGACTGAGGGAGTTGGGGGTATGAGGAACTAGTGACCAAAATATACAAAGTTTCAGATAGAGAAAAAAAGTTTTTGATATATAGTGCACAGCACAGTGTTTAAGGGTAACATTATATATTGTATACTTTATAAATGAAAACAACAAAGAGAGTATATTTCCAATCTTCTGGCATAAAAAAATGACAATTAAGCAAGGTGATGGGTAGGTTGACTTGATTGTATCTTTCCACAGTATGTACATGATATTGTACCACATAATGATATAGAATTTTTTCAGTGAAGTTTAGTGTGTTTAAGAATCTTGAAGGAAAGTAAAGAAGACAAATTTATGTTTATATATGCATCTTTGTACTTTTACTTATGATCATGTATTATGGTATTTGGTAATTTTTAAAGAAATACTAAATAAATAAATTGAATGTATATCAATAAATCTCTACTTCCTCTATAATGTAACCCACCTAACAAAATATAATATATAGTTGGACTATAACAATTACTTTTTCCTAACATAATGTGTCACACTAATTTATCTAATACTTGATGGTGTTGCTGTTTCTTATAACAAATGAAGGTATTAAATCCTACCAGGTAAAAAGAGAGTGAAAAGTGCTTAAAATGCTATCTAATTTAATGATAATAACAAAACTAAAAGTAAGATAAAATCAAAGCATCAAATGAACTCATCAGATCTGTTAAGTGTCATAACTGATATTAAATATTACATCTGTCATTTCAATAAATATCACTGCCTCAGTGGATGTACACATGGATATGTGTACATAATACAGGTCATCATATACACAAACACTCAAATAGAAACTATTTGAGACAAATGAGCAAAAACTATGACATAGTATTAAATTAATTTGTTGGCCTGGTAATGATGCCCCTGGTCAACAGATGAGTTGATGAATAAAACATGTGACAGATGAGCAAGAATACGAAAATTCAAATAATGTATGCCTATGGCATAAATGAGTCAGTAATAAATGTATATTAATGCTGTGCTCTCTTTAAAAGTCCAAAACAACTTAAAAACTCGTTGGATGAGGTCTGCCTGAGTTTTAAAGTTACAACTTTATATTCTGTAGCCTTTGAAGCAGTAAGGATTTTCCTGCCATTGTAGGTCCATTTTTTCCCTTGATTTTCTCTTTGCTAAAGGCCTTTAAAGTGGACACATTATCTACCCATTTTTCACTTAATTTCATTTTTAATACCTTCCAATTACCAGCAGAAATTCTCGTGTTTTCCCAAGAATTTTGATTATTTAGCTATTGGTTAGATTTATTTTTTCCATTCAGCCTTATGTTTACTGAGATAGCTATGGTTTGATACTTAAAGTTCACTTCACTTTTATTTAATTAAGGATTAAGCAAAAGTCAATTTCTTGGTTTGAAAAATTATCTTTAGTAGATGTTGTGCCAGGTGTGGTAGCCCACACCTGTAATCCCAGTATTCACGAGACTGAGGCAGGAGGATCATCATGAATTTGAGGCCAGTTTGGGCTACAAAGTGAGTTCAAGGTCAGGCTGAACTGTACAGCAAATCACTGTCCCAAAAAGACAAAAAAAGTGCTGTTTGTTAACAAAGAGGAATAGGTTAACTGGCTATCTCAAAATTCAAATATACATGCTGTCAATTTCAACAAAATTATTTTATTCTTTCTTAACTCCAAAAGTCTGACTCATATGGTCACATTGTGTGCTTTATATACTTTTGCAAATATCTAATCATATAAGCAGTTTTAACTTTTGTATAATGACACTATAAATTAGAATTTACAAGCCTTGAGATAAAATATGATATTTTAATATGTATTAGAACAGAGATAATATCGTGGTGCTCTTCTGAAAATTCACTGATATTTGTTGCATGATCATTACCTGGGCACATTAGTGTATATTATTTGGTAATTAAAACTTTTTCCACAGTATTATACACTATGTAGTATATAATTCATAAAAGAAGACATAAATGATCAAAGGGAATGAAGAGCTGCTCAATATTATTAATCATCAAGGAAGTGAAAATCCAAACTACATTGCAATATTATCTTACTCTTTTTCAAATGATCATTATCAAATAAACAATAACAAAAAAAACAGAAAGAAAAATGTTGTGAAGTTGCAATTTAGAACCCATCTACACTACAGGTGGATATGTAAAATGGTCCAACACAATGGAAAACATATGGTAGTCCCTATTGTTTCCTATTGTTTCTGGATATGTCTAAGAAGACTTCAAATCAAAATATTTTTTATGACAATATATTTTTTGAAATATTTTTTAAAACAAAAAAGAATAAAAATGATGATGCAGAATTTCAAAACAAAATAATAGGAGATTAGCAATAGCTAATATATTGTGCGTCTTTTATAGTTGAATGCTCCCATATTTGGTGCATATATGTTTAGGATTGTTATTTTTTCTTCTTGAATTTTTCCCCTAACAACTATGTAGTGACCTTCTTTATCTCTGATTTTGGTTTGAAGTTCACATTGTCTGAAGATATCCCTGCTGTTTTCTGAGTTTCTGTTGCATGGAATATTGTTTTTCCATCCTTTGACTTTCAGTCTATCAGTTTCTTTTTGACTGTGTTTCTTATATACAGTATATGATTTGATCTTGTTTCTTGATTCATTTTGCTAATCTATTTCTTTTGATTTGGTGAATTGAGGCCATTTACATTGATGATTATAAATGGAATGTATTGGCTTATCTTTGTCATGTTATTGTCCTATTGTTGGTTCCCTGATTTTCCCCTCTGTTTAATTGCTTACCCTGAATGGTGGCTTCTTTCTGTTACTGTTCTTGGAATTGTGGTCATTTTATCTCTATCTAGAATATCTTCCTGTGTCTTTGAGGGTTGCTTTGATGGTCATGAATTTCTTTAGTTTTTCCTTGTCATAGAAGTATCTTATTTCCCCATTAATTTCAAAAGACTGTTTTGCAGAATACATCAATCTGAGTTAGAAGTTGTTTTCTTTCAGGGCTTGAAATTCTTCATGGTCCTTTGTTAATTCTAAGAGATCTTTCTTTTCATGATAACTGGCCCTGATCTTATCTTCAAGGTCTTAAAGTCTTTCTTCAGTTTCATTCAAGCAGTTTTGTGAGCTCTCAATGGAATTTTTAATTTCCTGGATATCACTTTGAATCTATTTCATGCATTCTATTTCTTTTCCTGTAATGTTCATTCAAGGTTTGCATCATTTTCTGATGCACCTACATTTTTATCACATAGCATTAAAGGATTGGAGAAGAGAACAAAAAATTGCTGTTCAGTGACTGTAGACGGTTAGTCATGCAAGATAGTAAGTTTTGGAATCTGTTGTATCTCAATGTGAGCATGCCTAATAATAGTTTATTGTGTGCTTCAAATTTTGTTAAAAGAGCATATCTCATTTATACACTTTTGCCACAATTTTCAAACAATGTGATTCATAACCAAACAGCTTATGACTGCAAATGTAGTTGTTACTATGAAAAAATATCAAATATATTTTGCAATAACACCTCCTGGGACGTCTATTGAAGTTTATCTATAAAAGTTAACTAATAATGAATAAAGTGGACTTCTCTTCCTATGAAAATCTTCACGAGGACCTGGGGATTTAGCTCAGTGGTATAAGTGCCTGCCTGGCAAGCACAAGGTCATGAGTTTGATCCTTGGTACCAAAAAAAAGAAAAAAGAAAAAAGAAAGAGAAAAGAAAATCATCATGACATACTGACTAGCACACTTGATTTAGACTCTTTTGGTCCTTTCTTAGTCCACACTATCTATTATCTTATGTGAGATTTGATATATTGGAGTTCTTCTAAAAGTTAATTCTCTAATCTTGAAAGTAAGACTAAAGATAGATGATCATATGTTTGCTAAGTTTAATGATATATTTCCTACAAAATTCAGTGCTGTACATTCAGTAGCATATTAAAGATTTACAGTGTGTCAGTAATAGTACTAATAAAAATAGTATCACTAGAAATAACAGTCATAGCAGTGCTAAAAAAAACAGCAGTAATAGCAATGACTATAAAGTGTAGCAAAAGCAGTTGTAGAAATAAGAAGGCAGTAGAAACAATAGTTTAAGCAATAATCCTAATAAGAGTAGTTTTGGTACTATTAATACCAAAATAGTAGAAGCAACAGTGATAGTCCATAATTGTCTTGATTTTATTTTCAATACAATTGGTCACTTCTAAAAGAATATAATAGCTGGGGATTTAGCTCAGCAGCATAAGCACCTTTCTTGTAAGTACATGGTCGTGAGTTTGATCCCCGGTATAATGGAAAAAAGTAAAAGAATATAACATATATGTATTAATTATAATGATTTTTTTAAAATTTTGTTCTTCTTCACAACAGATCATGCATTTTTAATTGCTTAGTTTTTGGATAAATGCCAAGGTCTCAAATCAGTAAAGATACTGAAAAAATGGTTGTTAAATAAACATATACACTGTACATTAGAAGTCCCATTACCTTTGAGAGTTTTTATTCTCTGAGTATGTCTTGAGCATTCACAACAGGGTAGATATTTCTGGTCACTGTGAAATATATGATAAAGAACAACCAATGTCAAGTTTCCAGAGAAAGTTTTTGTTTTTTGGAACATAATACTCATTAATAGACACAAGAGCACATGAGAGTCTGAAGCATTTTTACATTAATTATCTTTATATATAATCATTGAGTACTTCCTATTCTAGATGCTGGAGAAAAATATCATCAACTTTAATTAGTATCTTCAGGGAATTCACAGTAAGAAAAGAATAATTAATCCATTAGCACAAATTTACAGTGAAATGTTTTCAGTCATTCACTACACTTATTTATTTTAGCTTCTGCCATTTTTCAAGTGCTATTATAGTTGTTAAGGGCAGAGGAACTGGAATAAAGAACGAAAGAGCTTCTCCTAAGTTTCCTAATTGTGAGCACAGTCATACAACAAATGTGTAACAAGAATGCATTGTGCACAAGAGTGTTCAAAGTGCTATCAGAAAATTGCAAAACTGATTTAAAAAGATAAGAATTGCAAGAGTTAGAAAGCTATTAATTTATTTAAGATTGTTAGAGCAGAATTTATTGATAAGCTGACACATAGGCTCTTAAGGGTTCTTGGCATGGAGCATATAAATATCTGGAGGAAGAGAATTCAGAGCAAAGAAAATAGCATGTTAGCTTCAGGAGCAACTGCGCACATTGAAAACTCAACAAGGAAGTGACTGTGGCGGACATAGAGAGTAGGGGCAGGGATACAGAGAAACTGGAGAGAATGGTAATTTGGAACTTGAATGTCTTCCACAAGGTCATATATTAGACGTTTGGTCCCCACTGTAGTACTTTCCAGAGGTGGTGGGGTCTTTTGGAATGGGACCTGGTGGGAACTCAAATCACTGAGAGGACTCCTAAAAGGAATTGCAAGACCCAGCCATCTCCTTCTGTCTTTGTGCTTTCTGAACGATGAGGTGAGCAGGTTTGATCCGGGCTTTATTACCACCATGATGCACCTCACTGCTGGCCCAAATTCTTGGGGCTCAGCAGTTAAGGACTGGAACTTATGAAATCGTAAGCCAAAACACAAACAAACAAGCAAACAAAAAGTTATGAGTCATGAGTTAGTTTTCCCAGGCATTTATTATACTGATGCAAAATTGACTAACACTACCACGTGAAAATTTTAGAAACCAAGGAAAGTAAAGATGCATTTACAGTGAAATATGAAAATGTTGGAAGATTTCCAGCAAGTTTGTGAGATGATACAACTTGAGTTTTTGAAGGGTGACAGCCACTGCACAGTCCCTTTAGGGTACTGAAGGACTGGTGCAGAAAGAATGAGAGTAGGTAGGATACAAATGAAGCAGAATTAGCAGAGTAAGATGATGACCTGAAGGAAGATTCTAGCCATGAAAATGGTGAGAGGCTGGCTCTGTTCTTGATAACTTGTATAATGGAGAGAGTGATGGCACAACTTACTGATAAGTTAGAGATGGGTTTAGGCAGCAGTATGATTGCAAGGATGGCTTCTGTCTACCTGAGCATCTGGAAGAGTAGAGAGACCATTGAAATGACTGAAGAGTGGAGAGAAGCAAGCACTGAGGAGAATCCTTGAAATTTACCTGTATTTTTGTTGTGAAGGAACTTTGGGAAATATCTGCACAAGGGAAGATAAAACCTTAGAAGGAAGAATGAAGTTGTCAAGAAAAAAAGAATAAAAGAAGACTTTCTGGATGTCATCTGAAACTTGTGCCAATAAGAATTAGAAATTATTCACAAGTCTGGAAAAGTATTATACGGAAAAGAGTTCATATGAACACCAATAAAAGGAGTGATAATAATACTTAGGTGAGATAAAAAATAATTAGCCAAATATTTCTAGAATGCATCCAAATCATGGAAAAAATAAAGGCATACAACAGAAATTTAAAAATCATCTGCATCCACTTATACATATGAGTTTATAATTCAAATAATAATAAGATAATAATGAAACTCATGAAAAATAGAAGTGATATGCTAGAGCTCCCACTCTAACAAACAATGCTTGAAACATAGACAAAGAAAGAACATATGAAAGACAGAGAAAAGGAATCTACAGGAGAAGGAAAGACATCTATCAAAGAATGCAAAGTCTTGTGTGTCCATAGAGAAAGGAAGTGATCAATGAAGCCAAACACAATACAACATATATTCACTGGATTTCCTGATTAGAAGACAATGAATGACTATTCATGCTACAATATTGTAAAAAAAAAAGATAGCAGAAGTAATAGTTTAAGAAGCAAACAAGAAAAGGTAGAAATATAAACTGTGCTATGTATAAGAGACAAAAGAAATTTAAAGACAGCTACAAAAGATTCTAGACTAGTGGATTACAAACACTCACATATTTGAGTTGAAAGACATTATTGAGGGGAAATAATATGTAAAATTGAAGATATTAATGATTCAGGACTAACAAAGCAGAAAGCCTAAAGAAAAATTTGGAATATGTGTAAGGGAATATCATCAAGCTATAGAATACCTATGGAATATGGACCTTGAAAAGTATCTTGAACAGAATTTATCCTAGGAGCGTGGAAAGCAGAATGACATATAAATATGATGGTGAATTACTCTTTGCGGAGAAAACCATAACATTTAAAAGTATCAAATGATATCCTGATGAAATAAGATACAGATCTTCTATTCGAAGTGAGTAAACTGCGTATCCAGCAGGGAGATGGATGAGAAATGCTAATGTGGATGTCAGATAAAGGAAATGAAGTACCAGGAGAAGCTGATTATTACTATTACGTAGCACTGCTATTGAAGAAATATAGGAAAGATATAGTGAAAACAAATAACAATGATAAAGTCAATGAAATCAATGTGCAGAGGAAAAAGAAGAAAATATAGTGTACATCTCTAACCAACCGTTTTACATCTCATAGTCCACTGCCAAGACACAGCCATATTTCCAACTGACATAATATTTTAATGTGTTGACTAGAGCTTATCTACATGTTTGCAAAATTTTGTTCAACTAAAACATTTCTTTGCATCTCAAATATAAGAAGACTACTTCATACTTTTCATCATTTCCAAACCCCCATCATCAAGAACAACATATCAAATATATGGTATACATGGCAGTTATAATAAGGAGAAGAAAAATTTGGGAAAGATGTGGGTATATCTTAAAATATATGCTCTAATGTCTATCATACCTTCTTTAGTGAGTATCTAATCAAAGTAATGATTGCTTTTTTTCCTGGAAATCATTTATGCGGAGCTGAGTTTTGCTGAAAATGTTGTTTTGTGTTTTCTCCAAATAACTATCTATAATTGTCTGGTAGTAAATTAGAAAAACTAAAGGAAATTATTTTACTTAGCTTTCCACTTTAATGGATCATTTTTTCCTTGCTTTTTCTGTGAAAGTTTTTTCCAGGTGCCAAATAGACTCCATTAGTGAAATATTAATGATTATATCATTCCAAGTTATTATAGGAAAATTCCTGAGGTTTTTAAAATCTTCTTCTCATTTCCCTTGGTGCAAAGTCTTAATGTTATAAATATGGGGTTTATCTCTTGGATAATGGTACTCAGATTTTTCCCTTTTAGATTTCCAGTTTTTATTGTGACTTTTAATCTGCATAATTTGGAATTTGGCAATCATTAAGTGAACAATATGGTACGAGAAGTGTTTATTTACACCAATATAATCTTGACAAAATTTAATACATAAATTATGACATCTGAACGAAGAACTCTTAAGTAACAAACATTGTAGTAAGATAAGATGGCATCTATCAGTCATTAATAAAATAATTTTGTCATTAAAAAAATAAAATCTCACATTGACACTTCCTTATTACCTAATGGTTGGTTTGTTGCATGTAATTATTATCCTTAGGTGTCTTTGAAACATCAGCATGTTACTAAAAGGTAATTAGATGTGAGGATAAAATTCCCAGAAGCAAAACCTTACTAACAAATAATAAACACAACATTAATTTCAAAACACAACAGTTGACCATAAAACAGCTTATTCATTTTCCGCCCAAGACAGTGGTGCTGGGAGCACTGGGGATCTTTTAAAAAGTAAGACCTACTAAGAGATGCTTAGGTCACTGCATCATGTCCTTAAGCGGATCACGAGATCTGGGTCCTGGCTTGAGGTCTGGCCAACTTTCTGTTACACAAGATAACTGGGGAATGTAGAACTAGAGGAAGAAAAGACTAAGCTAAATCTGAAGAACTACAGCCCGCTCATGACAGCCTCTTGGGCAGTGCCAAAGATTTTGATTTTGCAGAGTGATTTCACCAAGATGGTAAGGCATAAGACAACAGTCCTAACACTCCTACAGAGAAAAAAGCAGAATGAAGAATAAGCATACAGACCTTCCTCTCGCTGTTGAGATCAGCTTGAGGTGCCTGGAGATCTTTAGCAGACAAACAAAGGCTATGAGTATCTACCACTTAGTGGGAACAACCAGGGGCCCCAAGAGTCTGCTCTGCAGAACACACTTTTTCCAGTTAGACATCCTAATGCCTATGACATGTTAAAAAATTCTAAATTACATTGATTTCAAATTTTACACTGTAGTCTCACAGTGCATTTAAAGCTTCAAGCTGTGTTTGAATCTATGTATGTTTCGTATGGTTGATATAAGTCAATCAGTGACTCATATCTGCACATTCAGACAATGGCACTGTATTCATAATGAATATCCGAGGTGTTCCTGTTTATTTGCTCTTTGGTAAATTCTCTATAGAGACTTATCAATAAAACCCAGAAAAAATGCAGGAAAGCAAATAAAACAATAATTTAGGACTCAAGTTATAAAGCTGTTTTGGTGGCTGCTTCTCTTTCTCCTTTTCCACCTTTTTCTCCTCCTTTAAAAATTTTAACTTTAGGATTTTATGTTGTTGTTGTTGTTGTTGTTATTTTTAAAGAAACTTTCAGTATAACCACACATTTATTCTCCTGGAATAATTTATTCTCCTGGAAGTGGCAATGACCTGCTTTTGCTTCAGCCTAAAATAAATGTTCTGATTTCAGGAGGATTTGCATTGGACAAAGAGGAAATGTGTGACTAATGATTGTGATAACAGGGAGCTGAGTTTATCTTTGGGAATGAAATTTTAATTATGATTTCATAATTTCTAATGCAAGTTCTAAGTTTTGAATAGGAATTTCTTACATCCTTTTAATCATTAAGTGTAACTTTTAACTTTTTTTAAAGTTTACTTTAGTATCTACTAATAGTTCATTTTAGTTCATAAATCATAAGGCACTGAAAGCCTAAATGCAATTTAAATATATTATTTCAGTTAATCTTCAGAACATATTGTTACTTCCTCATTTTAAAAATGAAACAATTAAAGCTCAAGGAGAACTAAATATCTATTGCACAGGTGGAGAGAGATGGAGCCAAAAACCAAAACCCAATGCCCCAGCTGTCTCCATATACGGAAATTTCCTATATGTGTCTGATGTTTTCTCTACTTTCACAGTTTTGAAATTGTTGATCAGTTTTAAAATTAAGATGCATTTTATAATGGGTTTCAAAAGTAATTTACCAGATAGCAAGTTTAAGGGTAAGTTATAGCTTTCAAGTCATTCGCCTTTCATGATCTTGACCAGATGTTACACATCAATTCAATAGAATTATTTGCACTCTGGAATGATATAACATAGTAATTTAATGAAAAACTGGAGTTTAACTACCAATTAAAATGGCTTCTAAAAGAATAGATAAAGATGCAGCTCTACTATGAGAAGTTATGGAGTTCACTGGAATTGCCTGCTATGATCCACACAAACCAATTAAGGTAATAGAAATTTCCAAAGCTCTGAATAGATTATAGAAGTTCGTAAGTAAGAAGTTATGAGTAATGCATCATGCAAAGCTACTTATATGCATTTTATATCTATTGTATCCATTAAAGTTGGCCAAAAAACCAACTTCAGAGAATGGATTGTCTTCCAGCATGTGTAACCCAATTAAAGAGAATAAAAATATAAATTTACAGAATAAGACAAAAGGATGAGTCCTAGAATTTCATTAACAAGACTTGAAAGTATATCTACTCCTGTGAGTTAAGCAGAGAAAAGTATAGCATCTAACAAAGAAATCAAATGCATGATATAGAACTTTCAATATAGAAAATTGAATAGAGAGAACAGATAAACAACTAAAAAACCAAGAACTCTTTCACAAAGTTCACCTCTAGTGAGCTCCTAAACTTTTGCCTCTGGTTTTTGATAAGATAATTTGACTTAGAGAAGAAGCAGTAAATGAAAACTTGATATTTGAGCAATTTATATGTAGTGAAAATTGTTTTTTATAGAATTGACTTGAAGAACTCAATAACCTTCATAAAGTTTCCTAATTCAATAACCTTTACTGAATCAGAAATGCCCAGTGCTTTGTGTTTCTTTCTTTATAGTTTAAGTCTGAGTTGTAGAAAATACAAATAGCAAGGCTAAGAAAGAAGTCTTGTTTCATAAATTTCTCATTTCTCTTACAGATTACATGTTTGGAGAAGTGATTTTGGGATATAGCGATGGGTCATGAAATGAAGTTGTACCAAATAAGTACACAGCTGGATGGATGTGTGTTGGGCAAGAAGCAGTACTTCAGAGAGGCCCATGTAAAAGATCTCAGCACTACTTAGAACCATGTGGTTGTCTCTCAGTCCAAGAACAGGGACCCATATGACAAATTTTCTGTTGGACTGCCTACTTTTTTTCCTCCCTAGTACCACAAAGAATTCTGAAGTTCTTTTTTTAAAAGTAATTATTCTGATATTTAAAGCTTGGCTCAACTAAAAAATAAATTAGAAAACATCCATACCAAAGAAACACACTTTCCAGCAGAATGTAGGTCTCCTTCTGCTATTTACTGAGAAATGCTATATAATTTGGGAGTGAATTCTACAGTTGGGGAAGGAGAGAGGTGATATTTCTAAATTGCAGAATTGGGGAGCTGGTCACTTATGTAAAATTCTTCTTAAATCATAGTTTGTAGTAAGGTTTGGCCTTTGTACTAAGGTACACTGATCTTGAACGAAAGTCAAGGCAACATTTTCAGAAGAGAGATGAGAGACGAGCCATAATAAGAGTCTCATTTATATAGAAATGTGGCTTCTATCCTTGGGGCAAAATTCTGTATTGTCAATAGTCATGCCAAATGATAAGTGAAAAATGCTGATGATGTATATAAAACATAACAGTAAATAAATTTAATTAGTTTTCATATTAAATTTCTGTAATTTTAAACAAACCTAAAGATTAGAGAAAAGGCTTCTGTAATGTAAATAAGGTTATGTGGTGAGGAAAAACTGAAAAGTAAAAATGTATCAACAGCTACACTGATTGGGATGACCCCATCCCAAGCAACTTTATATTTATGAAAAGGTTTCACTGAGCTCAGTGTTTTACCAATTAAATTAAGCAAGCCAGACTCTGCTTTTAGAGAGTAAATCCTGACACTTGTCTCGTTCTCTGTCTTTTCCACAGTTCTCCCAGAGAAAGCCATACTTGATTTCATTCTCTTGTGAGCAATTTACCATCTTCCTGAAGTTTCCTGACTCCACTGTATTAGGATTCCCCTGACACATCTTTAAAGATTAATTCCTTGCGGCTCTCATCCTCTGACTACTTCTCACTGCATTCAGTGTAACTTATAGTTTAATATTATGTATAACAATAAAAAAGGAGCATCCTGATGGTTTCCAGATGTAAGGAACGTTTAAAAACTGAGTTGATTCAGAAACAAGGATTATAATCACCAGAATAGAACCCAATGCCAGGAAAGCTGTGATACACAACCTCTGTTTAATTGTATTTTTAGAAATGAAAACTGAATGTAAAAGAAATGTCTGCTAATTTTAAAATTATTCCAATAGACCTTTCTCCAAAGATGACATATAAATAGCTAACATGTATCTGCGATGATGCTTGAGATTATTAGGTATCAAGGAACACAGATCAAAACTGTTACATCACCTCATACCAACAAGATGGTTATAGTGTTTTAAATGTTGGCAAGGATGTAAACAAACTGGAACACCTAAAAAATGTAAAATGAAAGGAATAACCTGGTGTTCAACTGAATTTTGAAACTTCAAGTTAAGTTATTATAATATACTTAAATTTAATGGACTTCTCTGTTTCTAGAGATCGTTCCTGTACTCGCCATTGAACAGTTTCTATACAGTGAGTGGCACAACATGTACTAAGTATTCAGTAGTCAGATTTATTTGCTATTTAATGGTTTATATCCTTTGGATTAATTTTCATTGATTCAATTTTTTTCAAATATTCATTATCAAATTAGATCCATATGACAATGAACAGATGGATGAATAATTTGACATTAGGGAAGAAAAGAACTGAGATTGATATAGTCTCCTGATTGACAAGTAATTTATGAAATAATAACAACTGGTCTGGAACTATTACAGTGAAAAATAGGGCATCATGGTAAATTTAAAGTTAATCCTGTTATTAATTTCCTATTGGAATTAACATATATGGGGAGTATAGTGTTTGCTTTTAAAAAATAATTATTGTTAGAGCTTGTTAGTCTCTTGTTGAAAATAAACAAATGCTTCAAAAAATTCAAGCTGCTTTATTATTAACTTTTATCAGGCTTTGTACTTTGCATCTGAATGTGGTCTGCTAATTATTTTATCTGTAACATCCATAACTAACTGGTCAGTTATTTTTTTTAAAAAATAGAGTTTAACAGTTAATGTCTTTCTAACCATTTTTTGTATGTAAAAATTTAAATAGATAAGTGACCAAAAGTTAGAGTATATTTAGAAACAAAAAGTTGTTCAAAACCATAAAACTACAAATACTCAACATATTTAAATCACAGGGAAAAACTATACATTTAAAACACAGGGAACTAGTTATATTAAAAATATTCTATAATCCTTCTATAAGGAAAATTTCACAAATGGAAACAAATTATGTATAATGATGCACATCCAAAGAATATTTTCATACATTCTTATCTAACTATAGTACCTGAAGTACTATAAACAAGTAAAACATACACCAAGAAAGAAGCACCTGCTGAATGTGAGACTGTGGGTGACATAAAAAAGGAACCCACACTTCCATTTGATAATATTTGTGGGTTTCTACAGTGTTCTCAAAGTCTAAACCCAATACAGAGGCAGCTGAGGCCCCATAGAATGAGTTCCTGACCTAGCAAAACTCTGCTCACATGCTGGTGGAGAGTTGGACCTATTTTATCATCTTTGGGTATCAGATTATTGTTTAGTAAAATTAAAATGAACTTGTATAGAATACCTAACTCCAATCTCAAATTATTTAGAAATGATTTTAAAAGTATTTAAGCCATAAAATTCTTTGTAAATTATAGAAAACACACATGTATTAAATCTATTTTATAGTCTCAGTACTCTTTATTTTCCTTCCCAAAATGTCCTTCTGATCTTATCTGTCATATTTATAAAATAATTCTTAATTATCATTAGTTTTCCCAGCACTATTTGTTAAAGAGGCAATCTTTCCTCCAGTGATGAGATTTGGCCCCACTATCAAAGACAACATGGCTGAGTGTGCCTGGAGTTGCCTCTGTATTTTCTATTCCATTCCACTGATGCCTAAGTTTGGTTGCTTGTTCATTTATTTGGACAGTATCATGCTGTTTTTATCACTGTAGCTTTGTACCATAAATTGAAATCTGGGACTATGATGGCCCCTTGCATATCCCTTGTTGCCCAGATCTTCTTTTGCTATTCTAGGAGTCTTCTGATTCCACATGAATTTTAAGATAAATTTCTCCAGTTCCTTAAAGAATGTTATTGGCATTTTGACTGGGATTCATTAAATCTAAATGATGGTTTTGGAAGTATGCCCATTTTGACCATATTGGCTCTGCCTATCCAGGAACAGTGTATATCTTTCCATTTTCTGATTCTTCTTCAGTCTTTTTCATATTATTTTAGTTTACGTTGTCAAGGACTTTCACTTCATTGGTTAGGTTAATTTCTAATTGTTTCACTTTTCTTGATGCTATTGTAAATGATATTGCTTCCCTAATTTTCTTCTCAGTGAATTTGTTATTGGTAGACAGTAACCCCACTGATTTTTGAGTGTTGACTTCTCATCTTTTTACACTACCAAATTTGATATTAGTTCTAGGAGTATTGGAGGAGTTTTTGAAATCTTTTATGAAGAGATCATGTCATCACCAAATAATTACAATTTAACTTCTTCTTTCCCTATCCACAGCTTTTTTATTTTTTCTCTTGTCTTATTACTCTAGCTAATGTGTCAAGAAATACAATGGAGGCAGTGGGCATCTTATTCCTGATTTTAGAGTAAAAACTCATTTTTGTCCATCTAGTATGATATTGGCTATTGGATTGTCATGAATGGCTTCTGTAAGGTTGAAATACACACCTTATAGTTTCTATTTTCTTCAGGATTTTTATCGTGAATGGATATGGGATTTTATCAGAAGCTGCTTTGCACCTGTTGAGATGATCATGTATTTGTTGTCCTTGCTTCTGTTTATGTTGTATATTACACTTATTGATTTGCATATGTTGAACTATCCCTGAATCCTTGGAATCCTACTTGATCATGAGGTATGATATTTCTCATGATCTGTTGTATTGTGTTTTCCTTTATCTTATTGAGGGGTTTTGCATCTGTTTTCATAAAAGATATTAGTCTGTAGTTTTCTTTTTTATTAAGACCCTTTCTGATTTTGGATTCAGGACAATACTTGCTTCCAAGAATGACTTTGGGAGTATGGCTTTCTTTTCAATTTCATTAGAGACTTTAAGGGATTAGATATTCCTGTTTCTTGTAGAATTTCACATTGAATCCTTTGGGACCTGGGCTTTTCTTAGTTTGTATATTATTATTATTATTATTATTATTATTATTACTTCTTCAATTTCACTAATATTGACTCATTAGGATTTTTGCATCTTCTTAGTTCAGCCTTCTCATGTGTTTTTCTTCTATAATTTATTTCCACCAGGTTTGCATTCAGCATATATAATAGAAAGAAAACTGATTGCAATATAAATGTGTTTGACTCTGTCTAAATTTTACTAGAAATTTTTAAGTATTTGGAATTAAACCAAAGACACTTTCAGAGAGTTACATCTCTAGCTTTTTTATTTTCTATTTTCAGGCAGAGTCTCCCTAAATTGTTAGGGACAGGGCTTAAACTTTTGATCCTTATGTCTTAGGTTGAAAGTACTGGGATTATAGGCTTGCACCCCCACACCCACCCTAAAAATATATATTGTTGGATGTTCATTGCCTTGAAAGATCTCACATTTACAAAGTACATATTTACTCAAGACTAAGTTTATATATAAAGGTGTTGTACAGGACCCAAGTTTCTCATTTTAGAAGCATTTTATATCAAATTACTGTATTTTTAGTGAGATGGTACATACTTTACTTCTATATAAAACTAGAGTAGGCTGGAAGGAATGAGAGGCCACTAACATTTCTACTAATCTGAGCCAAAATAAAATTTATGAAATTTTATTTCATATTATCTGAAAATCTCATCATGGTTATAGGGTGAGCCAATATTTATACTCCTCCAATGGTTATTTATATCACCTAATTTTTTGTCATCTATGAAACAAATTGACATTAGTTAATCACTAGTCTTGTTTATGCAAGCAAAAGCATATTAAAGACAAAGCTTCCATTCTTTTCCATATCACACATAAATGCTTCCAAACTCCAGTTATAATTGTAGGCATCAGTACTACTCTTTCAACATTGATAGAACTAGACAAAATATTAAAAGATGTAGAAACTTTAACAGTACCTGTCTTAGCTACTTTTTACTTGTCGCTGAGACAAAATACCTGATGCCCAAAGTTGGGAAAGGAAAAGTTTATTTCTTACAGTTTTTGGAGGTTTCAGTCCATACACAGTTGATTCTAAGGCAGGGTGGCATGGTGGGGCTGCAGTTCATGGTGGCTGCAAACAGCAAGCCGGAAACCGGCAAGAGAGAGAGAAACACAACTTCTTCCTGCCATTACATTGTATGCTGGCTCCACCCCTAGGTGGGTGTAGCACTGACACCATCAACCCAAGGGCTAGACAATGAACCAATCACAAATGCACAATGCAAATGCATGAGGCCTGGGGGCAATTGACATAAACCATGACAGCACCAACAACTAACAGAACCTAATAGACATTCATAGAATATTTTATAACAGCAAAATTTATATATATATATATATATATATATATATATATATAAAATGTTAAAAATTTAAAGGAAACTAAAATAATGGAGACAATTTTGATAAAGAATAAAGCAGGAGGATTCAGTCTACCTGGTCTGAAAATCCAGTATTCAAAACTGCTTAGTATTGATAGACATGTGGATAACTGGAATAGACTAAATCAACTCCCAGAGGTACAGAAAATTTTCAACAAAGATAAAAATATCAAGTAAAAGTATTACAGCCTTATCAATAAATTACAGTGAAACAGACATCTGTAATCAATAAAAAGATTTTCATATTTTTATAAAATTAACTCAAAATGAATAAAATTTTTAAATCCACTGTGTAAAAATATAAAATGCAGAGAAATATAACAGAAAATCTTGGCAATCAAGGTTTAGGAAAAAATCTTCGAAACTTGACACCAGAACAAAGTACATATCCAATTTTAAAAATTGATAAATCAGATTTCATTAAATCTTTTTATATGTGGAAGATTTTTCTTCAAGAATGTAAAGATAAACTACACATGGGGAGAAAAAAAAATCATGAGAACTCTAAAATCTAGGCAGTAAAAATGTATTGAAGAATCCAACTGTAAAAATAAAAAACAAATTTAACCTCCAAAAGGATGGACAGATGGCAAAGAATCTCATGAAATTGGGTTCAACACCATAAATCCATTGGGTAAATACAAATTAAAACTTCAATGAGCAATCACTACTCACATATTATAGTCTAACCCACCAAAAAAGGAAAAAGGAAAAGAAAGTTTCAAAACTACAAAAATACTGATCAGAATGCAAAGAAAGTGGATCACTTATACAGGGTTAGTGAGAACATAAAATGGTAAATTCACACTGAAAACAGTTTTTCAGTTCCTTAATAAACAAAACATGTAACTGTCATATGACCCTGAAATTGCATTCTTGGGCACTTCTCCCGGAGAAATAAAAATTTATCTTTACATAAAACCCACACACAAATGTTTATAGCCATTTTATTGGTAATATCCCAAACTGAAAACAACTCACATGTCCTGCGTTGGTGTGGGAGGGGTAGTTAAAAAAGCTCTGAAATCTTGACATCAAGGAATACTGCTCACTCAAAGAAGGGATAATATGATAGACACAACGACCTGGATGAATCTGCAGATAATTATGCAGAGTAAAAAATTCCCTCCTTAAATTTAACAATGTATGTTTCCATTTAGATAATACTTTCCAAAATGACAAAATTATAAAAATAGACAAACAATTGCTAGTTACCAGAGTTAAGGAGTGAAAAGAGGAGGAAATTACTCTGGTGAGGGTTACTGTAAAAGATTAACTTAAGTGAACCCTATGAGATCAGTTTAAGTGAACACCGTGCTTGTAAACTATAATGTCTTTTGACAGTAGCACTGTTGTTAACTGGATTTGACATTGGACATTAGTTACAAGATATTGGCTATATCTCAAATAAAGGATATAGGAGATATTCCTGCCTCATCACTTTCCACTTCATGTGAATCTCCAATTACGTTTTTAATAAAAAGCTTAACCTAAAACCCGTAATGTTTCTAGGATTGCCATATCTGGCACATTTCATTGCTTATAGTACATTTGCTTGAGAAAGATTCTGTAAATAATCTCAAGAATAAATTTAATAGACTTTGAAACCTGGAAGAGCAACAGATGGTTGCTACTTATCCTGGTTAATTTTCTCTTATTGCTGAAACAAAATACGTGACACCCAAAATTAAGGAAAGAAAGGTTCATTAGCTTACAGTTTGTGGAGGTTTCAGTCCATAATCAGCTGGCTCCAAAGTAGAGTGGCACGGCACATGGGCAACACTTCAGGGCTGCCGAAGACAGCAAAATCAGGAAGAGCAAAATAGGTGTTTGGGAAGAGCAAGCCTGTTTTTCCTTCCTTATATTGTAAGCAGGCTCCATTCTTCAGGTG
Organism: Dolichotis patagonum; assembly: GCA_004027295.1. Taxonomy (NCBI): domain Eukaryota; kingdom Metazoa; phylum Chordata; class Mammalia; order Rodentia; family Caviidae; genus Dolichotis; species Dolichotis patagonum. The sequence goes on along the minus strand of PVJX010011211.1, from coordinate 11,695 downwards.
GGTGTAGCACTCACACCATCTCTATGCCCTTCTCTTACCTGAATAGAGGATGTTTATAAGGACCATGATCTCCTGGTGAATCACTTAGTTAAACTTCTGACCTTCTCAAATTGACACAATGAACAACTTCCTAGAGCTGCAAGGGTAAGGGCATTACTCTACACCCCAGGATGTAGAGCTGCTGAATTCTGTTGGTAAGCTTCTAGACTTCTCAAACTGACACAATGTATCAACCATTACACTACTCTTCATCCAATTGCTTCAACTTGGAATTGTGATTATTTCTGTCATTAGAAATCATAGTACAATCATTTTTGCAAAACAGTTTTCTACTAATTAACATTAAAGTTGGGTATATTTCTGCCTGTTTAAATTTTTTAAAAATCACTGTGATTTAATGTGGTTTAATTTTCTTTATGCTTTATCCAAATGATTCTACTGCTGTAGGGAACACAACTTTAATGTAATCTTTATACTTTTTGGTCTTGTGTGGAGTCATGCAGAGGTTCAACAAAGACTTCAGATGCACTGAAACTATAGAATAACTCCTACTGGCCTACCTCTGTGTTCTTTAAATAAGATTGCTATTTATTACTACTTTTCTCACCAGGCTGGAAAAAAATCAATGCTTTGAAATAAAGTTGATTTTTGTACTGAATCTCTCAAAAACAAGAAATAGAACTTTCCTAGGAAAAACTGTCACACACATTTACATACAAATCAACATACATACACATTAAAAATTTCAATGAGAATATTTTTGGAACCATAAAGTTAATTCAGTAATATGAAAAATGTAGAACTATATGAAAAATTAGACCTAGTTGTAAGCATTTTGTAAAATTAAAAAAATAACGTACTGTAAAAGATTGTGTTCACTAATTCATACATATCATGTTTTCTGTGTGAGTTCTTTGAAGGAATCATAATTTCTATTGTTCAGATTTTTAAAAAAAGGAACTTACTTGCTCAATAAAATACAGTTGGTAACAATGAATGTAATCATTAAAATTACCAATAATTTAACATGTGTCACTGTTAGAAATATCTTAAATGATGTTATATTTAAACATTCAAAATAATATCATGTGTTAGGAACTACTATCATTTTAATTTGCCAAATGAAAGATTTAAAGTAATATACATGTATCCTTGCAATTGGTGTGTGAGATTGCCAAGATTTCAATTAGATAACCAAACACAACTACGCACTCATTGTTAGGAAAAAAACTAGGAAAAAAAAATTAGGCTCAACAGGACAGGTCTGTTTTAGAGCATTCCTGAGAGGGGCACTCTGGCAGTGAGACCAGATGGGTAATTATGGGATCTTGTATAGTGAGGAGAGTGCAGAGTTCAGTAAAGGGGGACTGCGACTGTCTGCCAAGAATGTTTGGGAAGGTACAGGGTGCAGTGGTTGTTCTCTTTTTTTTTTTTTTTTTTTTTGGTACCGGGGATCAAACTCACGACCTCACACTTGCCAGGCAGGTGCTTAAGCCACTGAGCTAAATCCCCGGCCCCGCAGTGGTTGCTCTCAATAGCAGGACTGAATAATGACAGGAGTCACCCAGGGCAGCTGTGCCGGCAGGGGGAGTTTACAGTGGTCTCTGATTGGCTGGAATTGTTTGCATTCCTTCATTCAGTGGATAAATATTTTCTGCAAAAAAATGGCAAATCCATGACATATCAGTCTATTTTAAAAAAATAAATTTTTACAAAGTATGCTTTCAAACAAAAGAAAACTAGCGATGAAAGTATATAAAGCAAATTTCTACATGCTTGGAAGTTGAAGAACAGCCTTTAAATAATTCAAGTAAAAGAAAGTTACAAGGAGGAAATTAGAAAATGTCTTAAACTGAAATAAAATGGAAATGAACCATATCTAAATGTGCAAGGCAGCTAAAATAGCCGGGGATTTAGCTCAGTGGCCTAAGCACCTGCCTGGCAGGCGCGAGGTTGTGAGTTCGATCCTCAGTACCAAAAAAAAAAAAAAAAAAAAAAAAAAAAAAAAAAAAAGCAGCTAAAACAGTGTTTATAAGAAAACGATAGTAAATTCTGTTATTAGTACATAGGTAAGTTTATTTTAATTAGTATTATAATTAGAAAACAATAATATAATTAATAAATCAAGAATAGAATAACCATCCACCTAATCATCTACCTAAAACACTCAATAAAAATCAAATTCAAGTGAAATTACTAAAAAGGAAAAAACTACTGTATTGCTAAAAAAAAGTGGTGGAAGTCAATGTAATAAAAAGTAGAAACACAACCAAGCATACTAGCTACAATCACTGCATATAGTAGTAAAAATTATTCACTTACACTTCCTTTCTAGCCCAAGAATTTTCTATCTTAGCTCATGTAATTTAATTTTAAATAAATTCTAACTAAATTACCATTGATGTTCATAGTAATTTGACTCCCTTACACCTCTCTTTCACAGCACATCATTTATGTATGCATACATGTCAAAAAATGTAATGAGCTTTTAACATAAAATGAGATTGTATGTCTTCCCTTACATGGGTAGGAAAATTCGAGCGACATTCTGTTCTCCTGTCACAAGATGATACCCCTGATTTTTCCATATGTGATTTCAGGCAAAGAATTAAAACATTAGAAAGTACTGAAAGTTAAATATTTATTTTTGCATAAAACATATATGCTTAGCACTTGTTATTTGAAAGGTTAAGACTGAGTTAATGTTTCCTACGTATTCCTACGCAATGTTTCCTACGTTTCTGTGCTGAATGAACTTCTCTTCCTTGTCTTTGTCTTCTGGGGAATTCCTCTTCATTATTAAGTGCCACTCAAATTTAGCTAGTTTTCTGAACCAAATATTTACCTGGGCTACTTAACTCAAAAAAAGCTCTCATTTGCCCTGTTCAGTTATCTTCTTTGCCTTTGAAAAAATTGTTTCCACTCTCTGTACTTCCACCAGTATGAGATGTAAACGGGAAATTCACAGCCCCACACCACCTTGACCTAAATGGTTTGTTCAGAGGTCAACAAGTGATGCCGTAGAGTACTTCTAAAAGAAAATTTTAAATTTGACCTAATAGCATGATAAGATTTAGTAAAAACTAAAATATTATTATTAATTCCAAAATAAAATACTGTAATTCCTCAATGAAAGAATTTTTTTAAAGTGTATAATGGGACCACTTTGTGGTCCCTAAGGAGTCTTTCTGTGTGGTTCTTGGTAAAAAGAAAGACAACTATTCTCAGAAGATGTAAATTAAAGAGTGAGATAGTGAGTAATTACATACAGAGAATTAGCAAATTCTTATTTTTTGTTTTTACCCTAATGAACTTGAAGAATGCCCACCCCTACCCAAGAAATGGATAAATAAGTTCATTTTATCATAAGATTCAGATTATGTTACCTCTATGTGTCATGTGACATTGAACAAGTCATTTCCTCTCTCAAACATACACTCTCATCTAAAAAAGGAATTGGTAAGTCTGTAGAGTACCTGTAAATAGTAAATGAAGTAATTCATGTCAAATATGAATGTTCCCGACACCTTTGAAAATCATATGAAGCATATTTCTGTTAGCTATTTCTTTACTAGGTGAGTTTGAGGAAAAAATATTGAAAGAGTGGATTTCTGCCCCTAATAGTTATCAATGATATACTCAGCTGGAGCAGTTACATAGGTGATGATGGATATGGACTTGTCTCAAAGTAAATAGCAACAGTATTTCTTTTTTGAGTGCAATTACCTCTTCCAAAGATACAGAATTTCTCTATTTTCTCTCCTTTCCTCTTGCCATCTTTCCTCCCTGTCAGGAAACCACTACTGAACTTAAACAGCAAACATACTACTCTTTCAGAGTAGTGCTGTCTGGCAGTATCACTCCTGTGTTCCCTGAACTGACAGCTTGCCTAGTCTTTTATTATGCACTACTTTGGGTTAAATTAGAATCCAACCCATCACACTAGTCACAGAAGAAAATGTAAGTCTTGCAAAATGACCTTGAGACAAAGATAATAGTGATGAAGAATTTCGTTGTTTACTTCTAATGCTGCGTGTTCTATAACATTTCTTGTAAGTATAGCAAGGAACTATATGTTAGGAACAGAATGCTTGACTTCTGTAAGTAATGGATATGTACATGAGTTCAAGGCAGCATGATGAGTGTACAGGATACATCTGAAGAAGGTAAAACTGATGTTAAACAACCAGTCCATAGAGTCATCAAGAAGTCTTTCATGAAATGGAGTCTTCAACTATCACAGTAATGTTTGTAAAATCATATTTTATGTGGCAGTGCTTAAATTATGCTATCACACTTTTATGATACAAACTGCTTGATTTCTCTAGTTTATAAAAGAATAGGTACAATGATTATATTTCTCTAAGAATGATAAAACTGTACATTTTAATTGTAAAAAATAATATTTAAATCTAAGAAGGTAAAGAACAAATTCTGTAGTCTAGTTTGAATGGCATGAATATACAACCCTTTTAAGGATTTCTAGGCAAATAACAAATTTTCAATTAAGTTTTATGAAGTCAACTTTAAGGTAGTCCAAATGAAACAGATGGTAAACTTTCAGCAAATTAAGACTGGACATAAACAATGATAATCCTAAACAGATAAACACATAACCTACAAAAATGTAAATAATATTGCCCATTATTCCACATTATTTGGATAAATGTTATCTAAATAAATGCACTATTTATTTTTCAATACTGGGGATCAAAATTAGGGCCTTCACTTTGACATAATCACCAGCATAGAATATCTTTTTTGTTTGTTCATTTGTTTGTTTTCCTTGAGTCTCACTAACTTCTTAAATTTCCCAGGAAAGACTTGAATGTGCAATTTTCCTGTTTCAGCTTCCCAAAGTTCTGGGATTATAGGCAAGCACCACTATGCCTAGCTGAGAATTGCTCATTTTTATAAACATTCATGTATGCATGTTTTTTAGGCTTTGGACACGAGATGGCTAAGCATGAATAAATTCTAATGGTCCCTGTTAATTTTTTCCTAGCAAGCACAAGATACTAAGTTTGATTCCTGGTCCAAAAAAATAATAAAATAAAATATTTTTGTTTATCAGAACACTCCTTTAAAAATCAGAAGCCTAGCAACAGTAAAAGGCAAAACATTTGCAAGAAATTTAGCAGAAAAGAATTTATATTTAGAATGTATAATACCACAAATCAATAATAAGAAACATGGCACTATAGAAATTAGTAAATACTATCAACATGAGAGTTATAGAAAAAAATCTTAGTGGCTAAAATATTTGAAGATACTTTATCATACATGCAGGCATGAAAATGCAAATCAAAGCCATGATGAAGAATAATTCAGCATTTAAATATTTTATAAAAAGTAAGAAGAAGGTAAGCATAGATGTTAGGAGATGTTAGGTAAGCACAGATATGCCTGTATAGGCTAAATATCTTATATCATCTTATGTACTGTCTACTTCTAGGTACAGCTAATTTTGTGCACACTGAGAGAACATAGCTCTCTCTTCATGTATTCACATGGATATTATTAATCCTAAATGTTTAAAATTTTAATTGACATCCATCAATTACACATTTCTTGAGTTACCTGTGATATTTTAGTAAATGTATACAGTATATACTGACCAAAAAATGGCCTCCATTCATATTCCTTTATCTCGCTGTCCCAATCTTGAGGAATCACTACTTTACACTTTGTTATGTGTCAAAGTTTCTTTACTTCTTTAAGAGTCAGCTGAACTAGTATAGCTGATTGGCATCTGGATCAGCATCTTGAGTTGCTGCTTGCACTAACCTACATAAGGTAGGGCTGGGAAAGAACGTTAGGTAACCTAGGGCTATGTGGCCTCAGTGTGCCCAAAATTAGCAGGCTCCTGATACTGATATTGCAGTTTGAACTAGCTACTCCAAACTATGGCAATGTGGCTTGTAAAAAGTCAACAGAAGCAAGATGATCTCTCTGAATTTGCTCTGCCCTTATCACTTAAAACAGATCACAGATGTAAAATGGATTTCTGACTTTCCCTCAAGTAGCTCATATATTTCTCATGTGAGAAGTGCACTTGCTACACTTGGAATCCTAAAGTAGATTCGCAAAGTATAACTGGAACTAGTAGGTTTTCTTAAGTATACCGCCTATTTATTACCCTTAGAACAGACACTGTGGGCCAGTACCTCCCTGTGACTGCCCATACTTTACCTAACTAAGTCATAGAAATACACTGCTTTTCTTTTTTTCTGAGTCTATATTTCCAAAGGGTCCCATATCACATTAAACTTACATAAAATTAAATTTATATGTTTCTTTCATGTTAATTTGTTTTTGTCAAATGGGTCTCAGCCATGGACCTGCAGTGGGATAGAGAAGTATTTTGTTTCCCATGCACTGGACCATGTGTTATTTTTCTTCTTCCTGAGGGGTAACCCTACTTTCTGGGAAGTTTGTTCCCTAGTCCTAGTTTCCTATGCATTTGTATTACTGACTAGTAGAATTCCATCATATTTTGCAGAGTGCAAAAGAGCAAATGCATAAAATGTGTGGCGGGGTTACAACTGGGTTAAAGAAATGACCACAGTGTGTCCATCAGCAGACAGGTGCCAGGTTCAAATGGAGGTACAGCGGGATTCGGATTGTTGCACTGTTTCACTCCATCTCATGTTCCAGTTTGGACTTAGAGAATCATCGCTGTCTGAGCAGCAGGAGACCTCAGGAAACGTTTTGGCCCAGACATACTGTCAGCATGTGGAGAGCTAAACCATTGCAGACACATGCTTTGTTAATGGCTGGCCTCTGAGTCTTTCCAAGTTCCTGCGTTCCACTTACTGTTGTGTTGCTTTGCAGTTCAAAGGCACTTTTTTAACTTTTACCTATAAATATTACCAATTAAATATTTTTAAATCCTTTTTTTATATGCAATCCAATCTTCATGCAGTCTTCAGAGAACCATATATCAATGATTGAGTTGATGTAATTTGATTGAGATAGATTAGAAAATAAAGCAGTTTATTCTTCTTCAGTACATAACCATCCTTTAGAAGTCGAATAATTTAAAATTAGGTAGAACAAAGCCTTTGACTGGTGGGTAATCATGCAGCAGCAGGGGGTGATTCAGAATAATAAGGCTCAACAAAGAGATAATGGTTTTCTATGCACAGAATTAACAAAATTCTTGTGGATTCTTTGCTTCACACAAAAATCAAATTGGAATGTCTTACTTTGGGGCACACATAACTCCCTGTCTCTCCAATGGGGGGAAGAAAACCATTATACATCCTTAAATATCTCGGAAAGCTTTGATGGAATTTATTTACTGTCATGAAGTATTCTGATGAGTTAAAAAATCAGAAATGTAAAAATAAATAATAAAATTTATATTCAACAACATGAACATTTTTAAGGCATTAAAATTTTATGCAAAAATGACATCACAAAACAGAATTCAGAAATGAATGTGTAACATACATAATATATCTCTAACATTTGTTATTTCTAACTTCAAGTGTATATTTTTAAATGAATCAACAATAATAGGAAATTTTTCTAGAAGTAGATATATTCTAAGTGAAGAAAGTGATATAACAATGTTACTTTCAATCTATCTTGGAGATAGCATAGCAATTTCTCATTGTAGAAAATAATTGTTTCTCTCACCATTATGAATGTAATAGACTACAATATTATTTTTAAATGTTTCTGAGACAAATAGGTATCCACATAAAAGAATGAAGTTGGGCCTGGGCCTCATACTAAATATAAAGATTAATTCAATCAAAGATCCAAAACAAGATTTTAAGCAACAAAGCTCCTGAGGAAAACATCTCAATGATCTTGGATTAGTCAATGATTTCTTTGATATGAACATTTAATTAAAATTAAAGACTTTCATGCTTAAGGTAAAGAGTAAAAAATTAACTCACTGAATTGTGTCTATACATTTGAATGGTGAATGGTATGACATGGGAAGCCTAATAAAGCTGTTAAAAATGAGAAATATGGATCAATTGAGAAGAATGTGGATATTTAAATAGTAAGCTCAATAAATTTTTACTGAGAAAATGAAGAAGCTCTAAATATGTGGAGAACAATATCATATCTATGAATCGGAAGGCTGTGTATTAAAATATCAGTTTTCTATGTGAGTTGATCTATAGCTACAGTGTAATATCACGAAAAACTTGACAGAGCTTTTTAGTTTTGGTTTTTATAGAAATTGGTAAATTAATTCTAACATTCATAGGGCAATGCAGAGATATAAGAACAGCTAACAACTGAAAAAGAAGAATAAAATTGAAAAGGTAAAATGCATTGACTTTAAAATTTATTTTGATGCTACCATGTTGTGTTCATATGAAGACAGAAAAATGTTTCTTGCCAAAATAGTGTGCAAATATACACTTACACATCAATTCACTTTACTTTGAATAAGCTACACAAGGCCATTTATTAGAGACATTATATTTTCAACATTGGCAGAATAATAAGTCACAACATAAAATGTATTTTGATTCTTATTTTCTGTGTTACATTAACTAAAAGTAAAATTGATAATTTATCTAAATGTAGATTTTTAAATTATAGTGTTTACCATTAAAAGAAAACATAAGACATGACACTAGATGTATGACCCACATATGAAAAAGAAGCAATTTTTTCATCCAAATTCAGAGATGCCATTCAAAAGATAAAGAAAAAGATACTTAGAAAACACACAAGATTAGAAGACTCATTGCCAGAAAATGCTACACAATGTACAACAGTGCACAATAATAATAGAAAAATAAGCAAAACTGTTCCCTACAGAAATAGTTATTTGGTCACAATACCATTTTTTGATGTTTAACATTATTAGTAAAAAGGATACATAGTTTAAAGATTTGATATTAAAATGTTCAAAATTAGAAGGATCTGCAGTCATTGATGAAACTGCAGAACTAAAAACTGCATTCATCGTTGGTGCAATCTTTTTCTAGTACTATGGATGAAACAATGGTCTTCATACTAAGTTATATCCTCAGCCTTTTTATTTTTCACTCTTTATTTTGAGACAGGGCTTTAATAAGTTACTGAGTCATCAATTCACACCTCAAATTGAGATCTTCCTGCCTCAGCCACCCACAGTGCTGTAATTATAGGCATACAACTCTACACCTAGATTACTGCTGAGGGATTTAAATAGTACATTAATTTAGTGAAACTGTTATACACTATCTAGTACAGGTAACTTCATACCTACCCCACCTCACAGCAATTCTGTTCATAGGTACTTATGGAAAAGTGTAGTGTGTATGGTTTGGAAAGGCTGTTTAAATAACATTTACAGAATTTTTAGTCATAATCGTTGCATAAACTACAAAAAACCCTTCAAATATCTTCCCATAATGGAATGCATACATACATAGTGGTAGCTTTACTCAGTGGGGTTCTGCAAAGCAAAATACATAATCTTTTGTGACATGCAATGAGTTGACTGTATCTCATAGATATAATAAAAAAAAGTGAAGAATAAATATCAATTTGATTTCAATAGAATGTGAAGTTCAAGCAACAGAAAAACTCATTAAGGTAATGAAAGATAGAGTAATGGTAATCTTTTCAGTTGACAGTCAAAATGAGAGGGGAACAAATGAACTTACTCAGATTGTAAAAATTGAACAGCTGTTTTGAAGAAAACAAAACATTATGGCAGCCATTGCTGATTTAATATCATCTTCCTTAGAAGTCCTACCATGCTTCTACTCTGCTATTACCATCAGTTCTATCATGTTGTGTCTTACTGGGATTTTAATATATGTGATAGTATAAACAAATCTTTTTATTGAAAATGAGATATTATAGTAGCCATTGATCATAGTTATTCGGTTCAGAATATCCTGTAATTCTTTCAGTCTCTTGAATGGTTTTGTACTATTGTGTTATGTTTGATATTACTGTATTAGAAACTATGCTCAACTATAGCAGAGAAAGATATAGTTTGATAGCTACTGTTAATGTCAGGTTGTCTTATTGTAAAGTGTTGTGCTGCTTATGTTGTTCTGTTCTGATCTGCTTTGTTCTGCCCTCTTTTGGTTTATTCTTTTTAAAATAAAATAAAATAAAATAAAATAATTTAAAAATGCTTTATATCTTGGTTGGATCTCCTGGATCTTATGTGCATATGCATGCAAAACATGTCCAGGTGCACATTCGCAATCAGAAATCATTAGTGAAGTACATCATGCTTGATTTTAAACAGTGCTCAGATAAGCAAAAAGGGCTAGTTTCTCGTAAAAAACTTACTATGAGCTCCAAAATATCTTAAATTAAGAAAAGATAAATATCATAGTTACCATGGCTCCCATGTAAATGTCAAATGGCTCAAGGCTTCAAAGCTTGTTTAAGCAGTCTTAAAGATTCAAAAATGCACAGGGAAAATGATAAAATCTTAAAATATCAACCATTAAAATTATTAGCGAATTATAAGAGCTAAAGGAAATTTTCATCAGCTTTGAACCAGTGACACTAGATGGATAATAAGCACTCTATGTGGGCCAGGGTCAGAGCTGAGCAGGACGAATATCTTTCTGGCAAGTGTGAGGTCCTGAGTTTGATTCTCAGTACATAAAAAAAAATCTATGATTTACCAAAGGTCCATATCCTGAAATAGCAGAGTGAAGACTACTTTCTAAATAAGAGTATTTTCTGTCTAACTTATTCATTTAAAAAAAAAATCAAGAATTACTGTTATAAAAATAATGGATAATTATACAGAAACAGTTGACCCAGTGGTTAATCGGACTTCTTCCATCATTCATAGAAAATTTTAGAAATAAGTCAAACATCTATATTTTAATCCTAGTCAAAATCAATTTATTTACAATGGCAATAAAATTATAATCTAGATTATTATTCAACTTAAATGTGACATCCATAAACTGACCTTGAAATCTTACAGTATAAATCTAACCTGCAAATTGACAGGTATCTTGCAATTAATAGTCCAAGAAACTTTTACAAAATAGTTTGATCATGTATCAGACTAATAAACTAGATAAAGAGTTTAATCTAACAAAATACTTATGAATGCTTCCAAACAGAGATACAGGGATGGTTTACCACATGCAAATCAATAAATCTAATGCAACATATTAACAAAGCCAAGAAAAAAAATGATCATCTCGATACACACAGAAAAAGCATTTGACAAAGTCCAGTACCATTTGTAATAAAAAAAAAAAAACCTTTCAGAAATTCAGAACAGATGGTCTTTATCTCAATATGATAAAAGCCATGTAAAACAAACCAACAGCCAACATAACACCAAATGGACAAAAACTCAAAGTTTTCACTCTAAAAGCAGGAACAAGAGAAGGATGTACACTGTCACCACTCTTATTCAGTGTAGTTCTGTAAATGTTAACCAGAAGAATTAGTATGTGTGATGCCAAAGCGAGCACTAATAAGAAAAATTAGACAAGAGAATGAAATAAAAGGACAAAGGATAGGAAATGGAAAAGTTAAATTATCATTATTTGCAGATGGCTCTACATAGAAGGCTTCAAAAAATCCACCAAAAGACTTCTAGATTTAACAATAAAATACAATAGTATAGCTGCATACAAAGTCAGCACTCAAAAATCCGAAGCCTTCCTGGGCATGAATTACAAAATCACAGAGAGAGAAATTAGGGAAACAACAGTTTTCACAATAGTATGCAAAAGAAGAA
>PVJX010011210.1:0-54281 GCA_004027295.1 Dolichotis patagonum | reverse complement strand
ACTATATGCATGGCTTTATACTATTGTGTTATGTTTGATATTATTGTAATTGAAACTATGCTCAACTATAGCAGAGTAAGAGATATGGTGTTAGATACTGTTGATGTCCAGTTGACTTAATGTAAAGTACTGTGTTGCCTATGTTGTCCTCTTCTGGTCTGCTCTGTACTGCCCCCTTTTGTTTTATTCTCTTTTAAATTAAAAAAAAATTAAAAAAAAAAAAAACTTGTGATCAACTAAAGTACTATAGAAGTGGATAGAAGTTCTATGAAGAGGATAGAAAAATTAAAGAATATCTGCATGGAATAAGGAATTCTTGAAGTATGTACAGGTACATGGAACTTTGAAAAGACTTATGTAGGGGAAAAGTGCATTCTAGGCACATGGAGCGGTGAGTGGCAGGCACAGGCTTGGGCTATAGCAGTAGGCAGACAGAAGGGTGATATGGTAATGGCTAAGCTGCAGGGGGAGAGTAGAGAGAGGAGACAGAGATGATATCTGTATGTGCTGGATGCTGAAGATGGGCAGGATTGCTGAGGGAAGAATTCATTCACAACAAAGAGGCTGGTGACCTTGAAATTGCTTCCACACATGAGTCTGTCTCTTTTGCTGTGGGTCTGTATGTACTCTCTGCTAACTCTTTCTGTGGTCAAAATTGGAATGCATTAATTACCTGTCAAGCAAGTACCTGGTTTCACGGCTCTCTTCAGGACTTGTCAGTCTTTCTTCTATTTGCCATCCAAACAACAAGGGTTTTGACTTGGGCATTGATACTGCAGACTGTATTGATACACAAATCATCAGAATCAACATTCCCAGGCCCCAGGAGGTTCTTGCGCCTGCCCACAGGTAATCCTGGCTGTGAACATGATGTTCTTATAGTTGTTTTTCACATAGTTCTGTTCTATTTTCAAATATTTATCCATTTAAGGAACACTGGTATTGAATGATGAAAGGACATCTGTTCTGCTAGCCTGGCACCTGACTTTTGAGATAGAATTTTTTTTAGGTCAGCTCACCTTCTTATGGTAGAATAATTAATTTTGACTCTAAGCAAATTAATTTATCTAAAATTCTTCTTACAAGTTATGTGTGAAACCTTGGGGGATTATGATATGTATTATTGCTGGGTTTGGGAGGTTTGTTGTTTTTTTTTGCCCAGCATGGAAGAGCACCCCTGTGGTAAGGCAGTCCCAAGAGCCTGAAAACTTTTCACACCTTGCATTTCAAGTCCCAAGTTTTAGCACTTTTTCCACAGAGATTCCTATGCTTACATAAATCTGGCCCCATACCTGGGCTTCAGCTCTTCCAGGGTTATTCGCCAATTCCAAAGAAGTAGAGAGTGAAGACACTCGTGCCTCATCATTCATCATTTTTTTTTCCTATGACTCTTAACAGCTGGGTACTGAGAAATCTGGATTTGATTTTTTTTTTCATTTTAAGTCAACTGAGTAGCCATTACACATGGATATAAAGAAATATAATCAGGAAGTATTTGTGGCATTGAATGAAAACTTGAGACATTTGGAATCAGCCATTTCAGTAGTGCTCTTATTTCTTTTTAGTCAGATTCTGAACATTCTCTTTACAGGTTGTATTCCTTACTGGCTTTGGCTATGTATATGTGGACGTTGTCCATCAGTGTGGCACAGTAGTCATCACTATGGCCCCAGAAGGAAAAGCAGGACCTATTTTAACCCATGCTAACAGGTAGGTTTAATTATTTTCCAGTAGTAGTATAGTAAGCTTCCAGATTATAAAGATGTTAACCTATTATTTACCATTTTTTGTCATCCTCCTAAATATACTAAAGCTTTTGGTTAAGTATTATGTAATCCATAACTGTGTATTATCTTTCCTGGGTCTCCCTTCCAGTTCTTCTTTGATATTTAACAAACTGATTTACCAGGTAAGTTATGCATCTTAGAATCATACAACTATCATCATGAAATGCAAATTAATATTTCTGTATTCTGTATTCACATGACAACTTAGCAATTACACTTATCAATTAGAGCTACACCAAATGTAAAAATACCTATTAGACCCCATTTTCCCCATTTGACTCAAGAAGTTGCTGTCAGGTTTTAAAAACATGAACTAGGAAAATAATTGACATCCTTAGTTTTAAAGAACTCGTATGGTTCAACAGAAATAATATAACAGTATCCGCTCCCTCCAAAAACAAGGAAAATTACATGAACAGAAAATTATAGAAAGGAAGTATAAATAATCAAAGAAATGCAAACTTAAATAACATATCAAATTAACGATAACGTTCCACCATATACAGTCCTGATGGAAGTGTGAATTGGTGCCATTTTCTGGAAAATGCTTTAGCAATATATATTAAGATCTTTAAATCCCTTTCACTTAGAAGCTCCACTTAGGAGAATTTTGAGAGATAAGGAAATAATGTAATAAGTAGGTAAAGCTATACAGTACACAGAAGTTTATTCCATTGTTGATTATAACAGCAAAATTTCAGAGTACACATGATCATCAGGAAGGAAATCAATAGGCCAGGGAAACAGCTCAGCAACCTAAGTGCCTGACTGGCAAGCACAAGTTCTGAGTTCAATTTGTGGTACAAAAAAAAAAAAAAGAAAAGAAAAGAAATGGATGATATATAAACGTGCCATAAATGGAACATCACAAAAAATACATGTTACAGGATTTTAATGAAAGACAAAAAATGCATATGCTATAAACTAAAGAAAGAAGAATATTGAATATATAAGTATATGTTATATGTACATACAGGAACATAAATACCTATATATGAATATATTTACATATAACAAAGTAAAATTGTTAGCAGTAAGACTGACATGAAGCAGAAAGGAAATAAGACTAAAAGGAAAAGAAATAATCAAACAGTAGTAGGGTTATAAGTGCTTATTTAATAGTTTCTGAATTTTCATTTTCAATTATAACATTTATTTTGTGATAATAAAATTAATTTTAAACATAAAGTAATAATAATAATTTTTTCATGCATTTACCTTAAAGCTTTTTTTAAAAATGTTCCTCACATCTCAGATATGGCTAAGAACTCATTAGTTTGGACCCTGCTAATTTGAATCGTAGTATTTCAAACAATGTTAGACTGTTTTCTTTGTGTTTATTAAAAAAAAAAAAAGTAACATAATTAAACCAAATTTTAAATTGTTTAGCATAAAATTTCAAGCCTACACAATGGCTTTAAAAACATTTTATATGGGGTATAAATCTTAATGACAGTAGCCACAACACATGCATTGGGAGGTGCAATAAGAGCAGTTCAGGTACTTAATTGCACTTCTTCTTTTATTCAGCACATATTTTTCAAGTGCTTACTGACATCAGGTCCAGGCATGGAGATATATCCGTGAATAAAAAGGTCAGAACCCCAGCACTTAAATACATAAATAAATAAACAGAACCCCAGCCCTTGGAATTACTTTATCATAGACATGGAATGGAGAAGAGATTGTGACAGAGAATAAACACAATGAAGAAGGAAACATTAGAATACAGCAGAAGATGAGCTTACTGCAGGGATAAAAACAGAGCTCAGTAAGAAGGGCCAGAGTGTCAGGGAAAGCAGTTTTAAGGGAACTAATACAGGGAAGCCCTACACAAGAGCTGCCATCTGAATGGGGACTTGAAAGCAGCAAGGTAGTTAGGAATGTGATCTGAGAAACACATTCCAGACCGCAGGCCCAGCCGTCCCAAGGCTTAGAGCAACAGCATGCCTAGCAAAGTGGCAGGCAAGGCCAGGTAAGGTGGCCCAGTGGAGTGGATGAAGATGAAATTCATGGTGCCTGAGGCCAAAAATACATGGGCAGGAAGGAGGGAGACCCATGGTATGGGACCTTGTGGGCCATTGTAAGACTTTAGTTTAATTCTGAGTGAAACAAGGAAGTCACTGGAGCATTTTAAGTAGAGAAGTTCTGTGTGACTTTGTTGGTGTAAACTGGAGGAAGTAACGGTGTAAGCAAGCAGGAAGATAATTAAGAAGAGTAGAAGATTACTAGTTATTCATACCAGCTTAGACCACTATGATCTCAGTGGAAGTGGTAATGTGATCATGTCCCAAATATGATTAAGGAAGCTAGTGGGATTTCCCAGGTACATTGGATAAGAGTTAAAATGCAAGCATTGAGGATGACTTCAAAATTTTTAGTCTGGGCTGAGATGTCATGTGACCATGTTAGTTACCATATGTACAGGCAGTTAGATACAGCAGATTGGAATTCAGAGGGAGTTCTAGGAGTCAGGTAGTATTTCAAGCCACTAGCCTGGCTAACGCCCCCAAGAAGGCTATTGGAG
The DNA here is from genome assembly GCA_004027295.1 of Dolichotis patagonum. Classification (NCBI taxonomy): domain Eukaryota; kingdom Metazoa; phylum Chordata; class Mammalia; order Rodentia; family Caviidae; genus Dolichotis; species Dolichotis patagonum. The sequence goes on along the minus strand of PVJX010011210.1, from coordinate 49,967 downwards.
ATGGTGAAAAGATCTCCAAAACTGAGCCATGAACAATCAGTTTCAGGGGTCTGGGAGAGAAGGGACTCATATCAATGAAGTGATCAGAGAGAGAGATCTGAAAACAAACATGTAAAGAAAGAGGAGGGAACTGCTAACAATGCTAAATGCTATCAGTAACTGGAAAAAACTAAACCGAGTCACTGGTGATCGTGATGAGACTTGTCTTACCAAACTGATGAGGGGCCCAAAGCAGCAAACTTCAGAGAGAAAGGGAGGAGAGCAATAGAAGACAATGTACGGGAAACACTTTGGAATTTTTGTATAAAAGGGTGAGAAAAATGGTGACTACAGAAGAAAGTGAAGTTATTAGAAAAATTTTCTAAGATAAGAAAAATCAGCCTGTTTACAAGCTGCTGGCTGGCCAGGGATATAGCTCAGCCACACAGTGTGTGTCTGGCAAGCACAAGGTCTTGAGTTTGATTCCTAGTACAAAAAAAAAAAAAGCTGCTGGTCTGAAACAAAACATGATGTGGGATGGGAGTGCATCACTGTAGTGACGGCCCAGAGCAGGTAAGCACCTCCAGTACTTTGGAGGTTTCCTGAGGAAGAGCACAGGGTTCAGCTCTAGAAAGAGGGCCAAGATCCAGGGGCGCTAGCTGGACACAGTGATAGTGGGGTTCATGCTGACCTCTCTTCTGTTTGCCACACTATTTCAACTCAAAAAGTCTTAGCTATTTTATTTATCTTTCTGATTTGTGGTAATCATGACAAAGAATTAGTGTACAAAAATTAGACTGGGAGTAAAAACTCTGGTGTTAGTACCATTGGGCACGTTTTCCAGTGTGGTTAGAGTGTGCCTGGCTCTATCCAAACACAAGTTGAATTCTCATTTGTTTCTTATGAGAATCCGATGTCCCATCAGGAGGTGTTTAATAAGGCACTGTCATTAGAAATAAAAGAAAGGAAGGAAAGTAGGAGACTGATGTTGTCTTCTCTGTCTCCTCTAGAACTCTCGAGAAGATGGTTACCTTTAAAATATTCATCACTCAGTTGAGCCTGGCAGTATCCGACGACCTCACCCACCACAGAGCATCATCTGAGCTTCTGAGGCTCACTCTGGACAATGTCTTTCTCCACATGGCACCTGTGGCTGGTGCCTTCCCCGGAGAAGAGCCCGCTGTGACACTCTTCCATCTTTACACTATGGAGATTTACTGTGGGGACCTGCAGTTAGACAACCAGCTTTATAACAAATCCAATTTCCACTTCGCTGTCTTGGTCTGCCAGGAAGAAAAAGCAGACCCTATTCAGTGTCCCCGAGTGTCACATCTCCTTATCCCCAGCACAGAGTGGGAGAAATACAAAGAGAATTGCTTTATCAAACTTTGCGCCACTTTAACTGAGGCCAAGAGCTTCCTACTCAATGTCAGCGAGCTCAGTTTTGAGCTGAAACCTGCCCGGTTGTATGTGGAAGACACATTTGTGTACTACATCAAAACTTTGTTTGACACTTACCTTCCTCACAGCAAGCCAGCTAGTCACCCTGAACAGCTCTGTGAGGGTGCCCAGCTGCTGCCCATGCAGGTGAGACAGCATGCCAGGGCTCTGGTGAACCCAGTGAAGCTGCGGAAACTGGTGATACAGCCAGTGAACCTGCTCGTCAGCATCCATGCCTCCCTCAAGCTGTATATAGCCTCCGACCACACTCCTCTCTCCTTCTCCATTTTTGAGAGAGGACCTATCTTCACCACCGCAAGGCAGCTCGTGCACGCCCTGGCCATGCACTACGCCGCAGGAGCTCTTTTTAGAGCAGGTGAGGACACAGGCTGAAAGTGTGTGATGAGCTAGAGCCTGAGCAAAAATGTCATCTTTGGGGTAATGCCTGATCCGTGACAAGGCATAAGGAAGCAGTGGATGGGCACACAGGCTTCCCAGTTAAGCAAAACTGGATCTAAATCTAAACTTTGCCACTGTTTGATTAGGGCCTTGGGCAAGTTATTGAAGCCTCTTGAGTTTCAGCGTCCCATCTAGAAAGTGTTTTATGATTTCTGAGAGGATCATCTGTCAAGTGTCCAGTGTTTTGCTTGGCATTTAATAAATATTCAAGCAATAGTAGCTGTAATATTTTGGGTCTTAATATGTCTTAGAAATTAATTCAGTTTAGCAAACATTTTTAGCACCTTGCAGGCATAAAAGTCTCTTAGCACACTAGTGCAACCAAGAAAATTAGCTTAGGTCTTCAGCTCCAGTGCCTAAGAGAAATCCAGTTCTAGGGCTTTAGTTTTCTTCATTGCTGTTCATGAATAGCTGTAGGTGAGAAATTCAGAGAATTTGTGTGCTCCTAAGATGCACAAAGGGCCCTCTGCATATCCTGAGCAGCACCACTGTCTAGACAGACCTCAAAGAGAAGGCTGCTGCTGTCTCAGCCCCTCTATAGACCTGAGCTCAAGAGGAAAAGTGACCCTGCTCATCCTTCCCACCTTTTCCACCAGGTAGGTGGCCTCCTGCAGGCAGAGGGCTGCTGTTTCTCAGGGTTTAGAGGGAGAAGTAAGGCTTTCCTTTCCAGTCTGGCAGGATCTCTGCAAAGGGTGATTTAATAAGTATACAAAATCTTGCATGGGAGTACTGTGTATTAAAGATTGAATGTTAGGGACCATGTGGTCTCAGCAAACTTTACAGTACTGGGCATCAAAACATGTGTTTCTGAGCCAAGTTCACTATAAAACAGTTTTACTTTGATAGTCTGCCCTTCATGGTCCCAAAAATGCAAGCAGAGACCACCATCCAGGGTACTGTTGGCCTTATTAGCACCTTCCAGGAAAGAGCCTTGGAAGTCTGAGTTTCTAAAACTGACAAGGGCAGAAATCTCTGTTCTGCTGTCTTTGTGATCTTGCATTTGGCTGAGGCATTCCCATAGATGATTCAGAGTATACCCCCCAAAATCCATGTTATTGATAAGGTGCCAGTAACTGCCATTTTGGTAAGATTATATTTCCTTCATAATGGAATTCATAGAGTTGATAGGGCTATCCGGACTCATTTTCATAAAAGAAAATGACAAGATCAGAGAGAGGGCCCTGCCAGACCTATTGTTTTGATAGCTTGCACAACAATGAAGAAAATGCTTCCCTCTTGCTAAGAAGTCATGTAAAAATAAGCAGTGAACATTTCAAATTTAATAGATGGGTATATTTACAAACCATTCTGGAAGTGTACCCTTTTAGGCAATTTTACTTTTAACATGAGAAGCAGACATGTAGGTTACTGAGCTCTGATCTGAGGCCAGGGGAGGAATAAAGTTCCATCCGGTCACCGCATGGTGCCAAGGTGCTAGAAGCACCCGACTGTGTGATGAGCTGGAAGAGAAACTCCACCTGTGGCCCCGAATGGCCATGGCCCCTGCAGCTTGTGTGCTAAAAGTGATCTCTTTGTTTTGTGTTTTTAATGAGCTTTCACAAGAACATTCTGTTTGGATTTTTGGTAATTCATCTAAAAATCCTCTTGCTGTTCTAACTTCACTATATACAAAGACAAGAAATTCTAACAGAGAGCCAAGTTTTTAGAGCCTATTGGAAGCTCTGTCCCTAAAAATCTCTGACTGTCCCTGGAATGATCCTTACCTCCCATTAAAGTGCCTGTCTGAGCTTTAAAAAAAAAAAAAAATCTGTGGTCAATCTGAAGACTCTTCTGAAAGAAAGTAGTAATTGAAGGAATGGAAAAAGGAAAGATAGCCAGAGGAAGAAAAACCTTAAGAAAACAGATCAGCGTTCTGGTAGAGGAGAGGACAGCTGCCTGGGAGTGAGCAGGTGGCAGCATCATCTTACATGGGCAGCAGTCACCTACTGGACTCAAGGAGAAGGTGCCTGGCTGCAGTGGCCAAGAACACCTGACCTTATTTCTAGAGAGTTGTTTGAGTCATTTGAAGAGGTTTATAAAATAGTTAATGATACCTAGAAATAAATAGGGTTTAATTCCTGAGGTTCCTGTCTATCTGAAAGTTTGAATTTGAGGGGAAGTCGGAAAACTTTCCTAACAGCTAAACACGGGGTACTCTCTGTATCTGTAGAACCCTCATCTGCAGGTTCAGCCAACTGTCCATCAAAAGTATTTGAAAAAGGAATCGTGTTCATATTGAACATGTACAGACTTTTTTTCTTGTCACCATTCTCTTAAAAAAAATACAGAATAAAACTAATGACACACACATACACACAAAAAACAACTAATGACACAGCGTTGACATTGTGGTGGGTATTGCAGGTGCCCTAGAGGTGGTTTAAAGTAGAGGGAGGGCATGTGCAGTTGCACACTACATTGTTTTATACGAAGGACCTGAGCTTCCTCAGACACTGGTAGCCATGGGGGTCCTGGATCCAGTCCTCCATGGATACAGAAGGGTGACTGTGTTTGCTTTTGGAGGAATATAATTAGAGAAGGCCTATCCTGGGGTACTTTCTACCCTTTTCTGCCAGCTCAGATGCTACTAGGATGCAGCTCTGGTCCACAGATCACTCTGCCATCAGCCAGTGGCTGCAGGTGTCAGAAGTCACAACCCAGCCTTCAACTGGGTGGAAGCTGGAGCCGTGGCTGGGGTCTTCTCTCTTTCTCTGCATTCCCCTGTGCTACCCTGCCCTGGGATGCCATTGAGAGGGCTTAGCTTGGCAAGAGTGATCCTTTTTTCTTTAAATATCAAGTCTTTAGGGAGAAGGTTCCTGTCTTCAGGTGGAACCTCTAAAAGGAATCTGCTTTTGCTTTACCTCCAGAGAAGGGAGAACATTCAGCAGCTTCCTTCAGTGCCCTGCCTTCTTGCAGCTCCTTGCAGAAAGTCCTTCTGTGCCTAGGCTGGAGCTGGGACCCTTTAGGACCCCATCTTGGCTCTTGCACTGGTGCCTTCTAGATCCTCTCAGCTTGGTGCCTGGACTGAGGATCTCTGCCACAGGACTGTCCTCCAGAGGCTAGCTGCAGAGAGATGGTGCCTCCCACACAGGGCTTGTCCCCATGGCCTCAACACTAAAGCGCCCAGCACGAGGATGGGGAGGTCAGTGGATTCCTGGAGGAAGTTGCCTTTTCAGAGTCCGCCTGTCCTTGGCCCTCAGCCCCTGTCTGCCCTGCAGTCCCTGGGCTCCCAGCTTGCAGGAGGGGCCAGGCAGCCTTATTCCCAGGAGGCATAGACTGTAATCAGGCCCCTGAGCAGGCAGGCTCCTGGCAAGCCCAAGCTTAAATAGGAAACCAGATCCACAGCTGCCTCCCCCAACCCGGACATGACAGGGAACACTCCCCTCACACTAACCCAATCAGTGTGTCCCTGTCACTGGTGTTTATACAACCAAAGCTGGGACTGAAGGGGAGACATTTATCTGGCTCTAGCTCTGCTCCAAAGGGAAGCACTCAACTTGGTAGGATTGGGAAAGATTAAAAATAACTCCTCCATCCTTGTCAGAAATTTGCATCCCCTTTGCAGCACTCCATTTAGCATCTGGCCTCTTCCCGGCCACTCAGCTCCTCCTGCTGCTGCCCACTGCCCCCTGCTGCCCCAGCCTGCCCTTGTGCACCTGCCCAGGGCTAGAGGAAGTGTCCCTAGCACATGGGTCCCTGTTCCCACAGTGCACAAAGCTTGGCAAAGAAGTCATATTAAAGCCATTTGTGAGGCTGCCAGAGGATTGCTTTGATTTATAATGTATGAAAGTTCGCTATGTATGAATTCACAGTGAATGAGTTACTTCCCGTATTTTACTCTGAAGAAGCTTATTACATTTGCAATTCTGGAGTGCAAAATGAACCTCAGGGAAACTGAGCTGCCGGTTACAGGTGGTGAAAGTGCACGTACCAGGCGTCTGTAACCCTTGCTCTGGTCCATCACAGGCTGGGTGGTTGGGTCCCTGGAGATCCTCGGCAGTCCTGCGAGTCTGGTACGGAGCGTGGGGACCGGCATCGCGGACTTCTTCAGGCTGCCTTATGAGGGGCTGACCCGGGGCCCTGGTGCCTTCGTGAGTGGCGTTTCCCGAGGGACGACATCCTTTGTGAAGCACATTTCCAAAGGTAGATAATTATGCTGTTCCTTGTGCTAATGCCTCCATTTCATTCTTTGCCTGTTACACCTTTTCCCTGTGAAGAACGAGTTGAGATTTGAATGCATTCACATTCTCTCTAGCTTTGTTTGACTTGTTAGCTTGTGGTGAAATACTGACTTGGAACAAAGCTCACATATAATGGCTTATGTTTTAAACAGATCACTGCTTACTGGTAGTGTGTGAAAATGTTTCAAAAGCTTCAGAATTTTAGCCTCCCACTGGGAAAGCAAGGATTGGCTCAACTGTTATTCCATGTGATAAATATAGAAATATTAAAGGTGTTCAGGATTTCTGCTAAACATCAGAAATCCTACACTGTGTTGCTTCATCATATTTTTTTAATGTAGATACAGTTGTCATAACTTTCTTAAAGATGTGGATACGTTTTGACATGGAAGCTGATTTAAAGGTGAACAGGCCAACTGTTCTCTAGCATGGTACGTAAACAGTGCCATCTTGTGGCTCGGACAGGTCACCGGGCACCGAGGCCCCACCAGGAGAATGTTTTCGTTTCATCCGTACTTTGCTTGATGATATTTTGGTCAGGTTGGCAGTGACTCGGGAACTAATAAGGGCCATTTGAGTCCCCTTTTCTTCTCAGCAGGAGGCAGGGAAAGCAAGGTAAAGTCCTCCTTCCCTATACAAGGCGTTTTACTGCAGGCAGTGCGGCCCTCCCTTATGAGTGAGCAGATTGTGGAAGTCTCCAGAAGGCCTCAAAAGGAGACTTGAACTGGAAATATGAGAATCCATGATCCATAAAGAGCAGGGGGAGTGTCTGGGTTCAGACTGTTAAAGAGAACAGCAAGAGCAATCAAAACAAATTCCACAGACAATGAGAAGGACACGCATCGGGAGCCTGGGAGCCAGGCTGAGTCTCACCAGATGAGTCCCTAGCAGGCTTCTCACTCTTGACACTAGAATCTCTGTGGTTCTGTTGTTTTTATTCAAAAATGTAGCAACGAACACCTGCTAAATTGAACCCCAGCAGTCTGAGTCACTGAGAGTTATTCGCACTGGTTCTCTCCTCTTAACAAAATCTGTTTGGTGTGTGGGTGTGTGTGGGGGGGAATGTGTGTGATGTTCTTTTCAGAGCACTGGAAAGTTGCAGCTGCAAAAAAAATGAATTCTGCCATTTCTTCCTCAAACTATGTGTCTGATAACAGGGGTGTTCATTACCTCAGGACATGCCCGCCACTGCCTTCCCTTTCGTTTAGTGAGCTGGGTGTGGACCTGCTGGAGGGCTAGGACTGCTCTGAGCAGGTGCTGAGCTCGCTTCCTGCTGAAACCAGGCAGAACTGCGGCCTTGCTGCTTCCCTTCTCCTTACTTCTGTTCAGCTAACATTCTGAATCAAGATTGCACATAATCTCCATGAGCATAATAATCATTTCCTCAGAGCATGGAATGATGAAACTTAGTGTTTCTTTTTATTAAACTGAAATAATAAAATAAATGTTTTTTCTAAAGTGAAACATTTCCTCATAATCTATCTAAAAAGTTAGCAAACAACCTTGTAAAGCGAAACAGGCAAATTTTAGCCTTCAAAGCTGGGCCTCAGTCAGGACTTCACAACTGTTTAACAAAGTCTTGGCCATCAAACAGCAGGAAGGCTGTGACACTCTAGGCCCCTCCCTGGCCACAGAAATTCATACTTTAATCTTGACCTGTTGTTTTAAGGCACCATCCCTCCCCACCAGCCATGCCCAGAGGGGACCTAAGTGTGGCCTTTCCCACACCCTCACCCCACTAGACCTGCAGGCCACAGCTCTGGGATCCACCGTGCATGTGACGAGGAGGCCAACCCTGTGCTCTTCTGTCCTCAGGTACCCTCACGTCCATCACCAACCTGGCCACCAGCCTGGCCCGAAACATGGACCGACTCTCGCTGGATGAGGAGCACTACAACCGCCAGGAGGAGTGGCGGCGGCAGCTCCCCGAGAGCCTAGGCGAGGGTCTGCGACAGGGCCTCTCCCGGCTGGGCATCAGCCTGCTGGGTAAGGGGCCTTGGGCACTTGGGAGTCTGCGTGGGCTCTGCCGGGACCTTTGCCTTTGCCTTTTCCCTCGCACGGCTGTGAAGTTCACTTCCTTTCTGTGGACAAGGGAGACTAGGATAAAGTACTCACCCCATTGCCCACGGCACACCCGCAGGGCCCTGGGATGGAACCCCATTTCCAGAGCCACTATGTAGCCATGACAGGGTCAGCCCAGGGCCGGCAGGAAAAGGCTGGCCTGCCCAGACAGCACACTCCACCTTCCTCTGCCTCTGTAGGAAGCGGAGCATGGACCTGAGCACAGTGGGTCCATGCAGGGACGGCAGCACTCCACTGCTTTTGGAAGTCAGTGACAGGCAACCCTCCTGGAGCCCTCACCCCCACTCCCTACTCCCACAGCATTTGAGTGACACTCACGAGTCACGTAAAGCTTGGTGAGGGGCCTGTTTCTCTTTGATGTATTTTTATTTATCTTGAGATCAGCCTGGCTCAGAGTAATCATTGTTTGTAGAGAAGCTGAATGATGTGGTTAAAGGTGAAGATTGCTATGGACATTTCAAAATATCACAATATTTAAAAAATACATCACTCTGGAAAGTCTGTTAAAAAAAAGAAGCCTCAGAGCTGAAAGGATAGTGCGGGATTTCCAGGGTAATTTTGTTTATTTGCTTGCAAAGAAATTTGAAACTGTACTGTTTGGCAACCTGCCTTCCACGCGTCTGAGGGAGTGCACGCCTATAGAGATCAAAGTGACCAAAGCAGGACAGAGCGCAGGGGAGAAGAGATAAACTTGAAAGTCTTCATCCTCTCTCTGTCCTCTGTTCTCTGCAGCAGCTCAGCCTGTCTGCAGCTCAGCCAGCCGTGCTGGTGGGAGGAAGTAGTAAAATGCTACAAGAGCAACTGAAGTTACTAGAGATTATTGAAGTACTAACAGTGATATGGTGCACTGTCATTTGATAATGCACGGAAACGGGGAAGCAAGTGGCCTGCTGGGCAAAGGAGCAACCTGCAGGTGTGGGACTCCTTTAGGGAGGAGCAAACAGGGGGCCATGTCACTCAGGGTCCCTGGCCCCAGCCTGGCCTTTGTGGCCTTGGCAAGTTCTTCACTGACCCTGGTTTCTGTTTTATACTTAGAGCTGTTAGTACCGTTGCTAGAAGTAACAAGGGGTGTTGGGCAGACATAACCTGTCATATTACTTCCTAGTAACAAAAGAACTGTTGAGATACATGTGTGCTTTTTTTTTTTTTTTGTGCTAGGGATTGAACTCACAACCTCACACTTGCCAGGCAGGCACTTAAACACCACTGAGCTAAATCCCCAGCCATGTATGTACATTTTGAAGACTGTCCCACTAAAGAGAGACACTTAAGAAATGGCAGGCACATTCTTGCTATAGGGTAGTCAAATGAATAAAGCTGCTATGCATTATTTATAAACAATGAGATTATTTGGGAAGCCTCGAGGTCATCATTTTGGGACTTTAGGATATTTTTATTCTAGAGATTGTAGCTTTAATGACCTCTGCTGCTGTCATGAGAGCGTCCTCCCGCCAGCGAGCTCTTCCCTGGACTTGCCGGTGATAAGGTGCCTACGGGTGTGTGACTGCCTTTACCCTCACCCTGACTCCATCTAACCCACGGATTCCATTCCCTTTCCACCTGGTAAAGCCTGCAGCCACTGCTCAGCTTCCACTGTGTCAGAGTCACCGCTGGTAGGAATCAGTTGAGGAGCCCCAAATCTGCCCTGCTAAGGTTACCCTGAGGGCATGGTTTCCGCCGACAGACAGGGTGGGAAGTCATAAAGCTGTGAACTTCACTCTGGACCTCGTGGTGTCTGGGGTAACCTCATCTATGCTGTCTGCAGATATAGCAGTGGCCCATGAGGTTTGGTGCATGTCATTCATTTCTAGACACTGGGAGTTCTGGGGTGATAGAAACCCCTCAATATGCACAGACATGCCTGCATCACCGGCCTGCCCTCTGCCCAGGAGCTCCGGTCCCCGCCTGGCACACACAAGAGCAGCCCAGGGTCCAGGTCGGGCACCTTCCCCTTTGCCCAAAGCAGCATCCTCTTCTCCGAGAGCCTGTCTGTGCCCGACAGGATGACAGAGAGGAAAGGAAAACCAGGAGCAACAAGCTCTCCTCACTTTGAGAAGTGTAAATTTGTCACTGTGTCCTTCACCCCTAGAAATGACACTTAAAACTGCTAGATGCAGTTAAGTATCTAATTGAAGTTTGTGATTAAACAATGTTTAAATTCTTTTAAAATGTATTATGGTAAAATACATTGCCATTGGCTCCCTTCAGAATACTCCCCACTGATTCTCACACTTACACCACCATTTGTAGTCCCATTGTTCTTGCCTCTTTCTGAAGCAGTTCCTGAAATTCTCTTTTGTGTCTTTATAATGTATGATTAAAAGAGAATTCAATGGGATAAACAGAAGAAGAGTCATGTTGGAGATTCTCAGAGAAAATAAAGACATGATTCAGAACAGTGAATGCTGTTGCCCCGTGCCATCCAAGGGAAAGACAGGCTCAGAAAAGCATCACAGTGTGTCCTCAGCCACCTTATTCTCTGGGCCAGGCATCATGTGACTTCTGGCTCTCCTCCATGTCAAAATCTTGAAAGGTAAACATTTGGAATCAATTCAGGACATCAAGGCCACAACAGTGCAACTAAAGACGTTCATAAAAGAAGACATTCAGAATGTGGCAAGAATGATAGGATGTATTTGAAGTGAGGAAAGTTAATGACAATGTGCCTTTGAGAGAATTTTTTTAATTTAAGCATTCATAATTTTCAGTTGAACCTCATAGAATAGTAGGGAAATTGAAATTAGAGTACTTTAGTTTTTCTTTATAGATGGAAACATTAAGGACCCAGTTAGTAAAAATACACTTAAAGAATATTTAGGCTGACAAAGCACTTTCTTACTGGGTGTCTTACTGATCTTCACAAACCTAGCCATGGATGAAGCTGAAGAACTTCAGGAAGCAGCGGGACCCTGGCCTTTCTCCACCATGTCACCTTGCTTGGAGAGTTCTAGGCCTGAGAACCAGATGGGGAGACTTCACAGTAGCAAGTTTCAGAGTAGAAAGAATAGACTTTCCCTAGTGTGTCTGGGTTCACTGGGCACTTGAAAATCAAAGGCAGGCTTTAGCACTGCCCACCTGGCCGCTGCTCAGGAGTGGGGAAAGCGTGGGTGAGAGAGGCCACTGAAGCTTTGGCTGAGCTCCCCAGCAGGTCTTGAAAAGCTGCAGCTTTTGGAAAGACTCCATTCATCCTGCAGCAACCAGGCACCAGCCTTATCCACGTCTGCCAAACATATTTCCCCAAATACCCACACTTGCCTTTCTTGCCTGGTACCTGTTCCAGGGAAGGCTGGTCAACTCCATGCAACAGCCAAGCTCCATGGACTGGCTCCTCCAGACACCAAAGGCAGGGTGGCTGCCTCAGTGCCACTTCAGGGAACTTGGCGGCAGTCTCAGAATCCCAAACAGTTAGGCCTCTCCTTGGTGACTCAGGTTGGACCTCAGAGAGTTAGGTAGGATTTCAGGGTGACACACCCAAGTATTTCCTTCTCAGTTTGTGCATCTGCTCTGATTACAAGAGTTGCCTCAAGCTGCAAAGACAGCACCCTGTGGGTGTCACTTGTGTCTGGAATGCTGAGCCATAGCACGGTGTCCTAGCTGTAGCCTGTGCCTCTGCTCTCGCAACAGAAGAGGGCTCAAAATAAAATTCCACCTGGAAGTCTGAGGCTGGCTCCAAGGGAGAGGCCTGCCCAGGTGTCCCCACCTGCTGCCGGCAGCCAGTCACAGCAGTAGTGAAGGAGCCCAGTGGTCGCCTTGCTTCTCCAGGCCTCCCCTGACTGAAGGTACAGAGGCAACTCCCCTACACGCCTGCAGGGCTCTGCCCTGGCTGCCAGTCCTCCTCCTCCACCTCCTCATCACATCACAGCCCCATCCATGTGGCCACCGCCCCCACCCCATGGGCCTGATGCCAGCACAGTCTTGAGATCAGTTTCCACTACTTAAAGCACTAGAGGAGAGTTTGAGTCTATGACAGTAAATAATTTACCAGCTGTAGGACTTAGCTGGATTACACTGCGTCGCTGCGGGCTCCCACAGCCCCAGGCAGAGCTGCTCCCTCACTCCTCAGCAGGTTTGCTGAGAGCAGGGCAGCTCCGAGTCTGCCGGCCTTCCGGTTCCCACCTCCTCATCACAGAGGAGGAGACAGTTGCACCTGGTGACCAGGGAGGTGTTGTGTGTGTGACAGGCTGGCTTTTCCCCTTCTGGGTTCTGCTTCTTCGCTTGGCCAATAATCCAACAGCTCCTTCTCTACCTGGTAGACTCCAACACCTTGTGATGGGGCTCAGGCTTCCCGCTTTCTTAGCTGCCCCAGTAGTTTATCTATCAAAGCCAAGGTAACTGGAGCCTTCTTCGCTGCGGCCTGTGATGGAAAGGAGGAGATCAAAGGCAGCTTTCACAAGACACCATTTGCACCAAAGCAGAGAGGAGCTCCGCTCTGTAGAGATAAAACGAAGTGACAAGTTTAAGTGAGGTAGCCAGCCTTCCTGTCTTTTTTTGTTTTTTTTGTTTTGTTTTGTTTTGTGACAGGGTCTCTTATGTAGCATGGGTTGGCCTCAAACTCACAGCAATCCTCCTGGCTCAGCCATCTAAGTGCTGGGATTACAGGTATACCTCACCACACCTGGCTGTCCCCATCAATTTCAGATGTTGCATTGAAAGCCACACTTGAAAAAAGACATGTTTACCAGAAATACTGGCAATAATTTAATTTATTGATGTATATATAATTACTCATTTTATATAAGCAAAGAGACCTTTCAGAGAAATTAAATAGTGAAATGAGAAAAGCTGCGTTCTTTAGTTTGATGCTGCTGACTGTGAACTACTTGCTATGAAATGTGTGATGTTGTGAAGAAAAGACCCAGAGTTCCTGCCTCCATTGCACTCCTGGGGAAGCTACTCTGACCCCTGATCTTATAGGTGGAGACCAGAGGATCCAGTCCCTTGACCTCTGTCAAAGCGAAGGGTCTTCCCAGCACTGGTCATCTGGGGTGCTGAAAGTGACCCTCACTCCTGAAGAGTCAGGGCAGCCAGCGGTACCTGCCTCGCCTCAGCCCACCATTTCTGTAGTACTCTAGACTGGGAAACAACTGTTACCTCCGCCTTTTCTCACTCTGCCAATCTATAAAATTAAAGGACTCTGTTAAAGCCTAGGGAATTGAAATCCTTCACTATTTCCTTTACATGGACCTGAAGGAAAAACCTTTTGTTCTACTGGGTTTGTTCCACGGACTATTGCTTGAAGTGAGCAGGTGATTAACTGAAACCTGTACATCTCAGGAGCCTGAACTAGTGCCACTTGGAGAAACAGGATTCGCTAGTGCTGCGTATTTGTTTACCCTACCAAGCCTGAGCTAAGAACAAGGAATTCTATCTAGACGTGTAAAGAAATTTTTACTTCGGACTTAGGGAACCCCTGCTCCATCATGACCAAAAGGACTAGCGAGGCCTTTTCTCAGTCTCGTCACTGGCCCTTGAGGTAAAAGGAGCATCTCGAAGGACATGTTCAGAGGGGTGGCCGGGCTTGTAGCTGACCTTCATTTGGCTCGGATGAAAAGTGGCAGCCCTGTGGTAAAGCTGGTAGAACAAATTGATGAAACAGGGTTTTTGGAGCTGTTCTGAAGTGAAGAGCAGGTGCCCAAACCTCAGTTAAAGTGGGAGAGAAGGAAGTTTCCTAAAATTGGCAAGAAGCCTGTTTTATAAATGAATACAGGGGCTGATCAAAAGATACGGTGGGTGTTTATCACAGCTAAAGGCACGCTGCCAGTGCCCCCCTCAGAACACTTCCTCTCACCTTGAATGGTTGGCCCAGTGTCCTGGCCTCTTTCTGAAGTCGAGGTCCTTTTTCCCATCTTTAAACGGTCTGATCAAAAGTGCAGTGAATGTTGTGACAGTTGCCACTCACTGGAAAGACAGGCTCAGAAAAACATAACAGTGTGCCCACATCCACCTTATTCACCAGATCTGGCACCACGCAACTTTGGCTCCAGCCAAAGTACATCGAGGCAGCTGTAACAGTGCAACTGAAGACTGAGGAAAGAGAGCTTCCAGCAAAAAGGATGGGCTAAAGGTATTTGATGTGAGGAGAAGTATTCAAGGGGATTGGTGACAATGTGGCTTTTACTATAATAAAAATAGACATTTAAACATTCACCATGCACTTCGATCACACAACATAGCTTGACGCCTGGGAGCTAGGCTCTGGCCCAGGGTCCTTGGATTCAGATTCAGGCCCAGCCACTTAACAGCGGTGTGAGCTTGGGAGAACCCCTGCACGCCTGTGCCTCAGTGTCTTCTTCCAGAAAATAATCAGACAATGCCTAACTCCTGGGATTAGGAAGAGTGAATGAGCCCACATAGGTGAAGCTCTTTGCCCAGTCTGCAGCATCTGCTCAGCACTCGAGATGGACCGGGCATAAGAGAAACAAGTGCGGCATCAGTTATTACCCGTATCAGATACATGAGCATCTCGTCATGAAATAACTGTTAGTGAGAGTGAGAAGGTAGGAAGAGGACAGGGGAAGGGGCTCTTCGCTGCTCCCCAGGTTACGGGAGTTTGTCCACTGCGTGGGCTCACTCCGTCCAAGGTCTGTCCTCCACAGAGGTGTTACCAGCTTTCTGAGGAAAAGCTGGGGAGCAGTCTGATACGTTTGGTAAACTTCACAAATCTTGAACATTGTGTTTTGACGAAGAAATGTCTCACAGAAGCAGCCTTCAGTGTACTTAAATAATTGTGGTAAGTAAACGTATAGTAAAAGATTTTATAATGAGGGCAAGGCTTCATTTTCAATCCAGATAAAACTGGGACCCAGATCGGGGTTTCATTTTCTGAGGATTTTAAGCCTCTGTCCTTCACAAGGGTTTCTGTTATTTCAGGTGCAATTGCTGGAATAGTGGATCAGCCAATGCAGAACTTCCAGAAGACATCCGAGGCTCAGGCTTCAGCAGGACACAAGGCCAAGGGTGTTATCTCAGGTGTGGGGAAAGGAATCATGGGGGTGTTCACAAAGCCCATTGGAGGAGCTGCTGAGCTTGTGTCCCAGACTGGCTACGGTAAGGAGGCGGGAAATCGGGCCCTGCGACTTTACTGATTGATTTGCATTGTGATACCTGGGCCTCTCACACAAGGGAAAGGGGTGAAAAGTAATGGATACATAGTAGCTGTCTTTCTTGCCTTCCTATACTTGTTTATACAGAGTAGAATGGTGTAAAAAGTAATAAAACTATGAAAGCAGGAAATCATTTATTTTCGTTAGTAATTTCATAGTAGAGTCTGTGATTCTGTGTCAGAGAACCTTTTTTACAGTATACTTAGTAAAGTAGGGGATGGTGCTCACACCTGTAATCCCAGCACTCAGGAGGCCAAGCCAGGAGGGTCACTGCAAGTTTGAGGCCAGCTTAAATTACATAATGAGTTCGAGGCCAGCCTGAACTACATGGTAAGACCCTGTCTCTGAAATAAAATAAAAATAAAATGTAAGGTAAGGTAGTAGTCTTTAATGAACAGTAACCAGTTGGAGGTTGAGAGCAGCATGTAGAATAAACTGCAGCAAAGCATGATTATGTCGTTCCCCAGGAAAGACAGGCTGCAAGGCAGGGAGAGCTCTGTGAGCAGCAGAGTGTCTGAAGGGAGCAAGTGGATTTGCACTCAGATCTCCAGGTTTGGGGCGGTTTCTCTGCAGTCTCATCATGCTGTGTACAGCCAGGCTGAGTCTTGTGGTCAGGGGAAGCAAAGGACCGTGGTCTGCAGTCAGGGCCCTGCACGCATCTGTGTGCACATGTGGAGCGGCCGGTGTGAGAGGAGGCACCTCCCGCCGTGCTTACCTTCTGCACTCTTGGCAGAGAACATGAACTCCAGGAAACATAGCTAGGACTGTTACTTTCTTACCTAAGCTGATGTCATCAGTTCAGCACAAAGCAGCTAAGCCACAGGAGAGCTCGCCCACCTGTCAGACGCCCGGCACTCTGCTCTGTGGGGCTACACTTCCCTCCATCCTGTCCTGTACCTCGGAGGGCTGGCAGGGTGCAGCATGGCAGCGCCCAAGAGCAGCGTCTGAGAGGGAGGGGGCAGGCCCGGGAGCCACCACACAGAGGGGAGCTGAGTCTCTCTCTGCTCCACCCTCTGCTCCTTTACTTCTCTCCTGTCCTATGCGTGACATGTTGGCTCACAGGGAAACCAAAATAAGAACTGCTGCAGCTCATGAGGGAGAAAGTGAAAATCCCTTCCCCAGTAGGCCTTACTCGTGGATAAAAACAGTCTTCCTTTTGCTGCAGACCCCAGTGAGGTAAAGGCGACTCTTCCTTCATAAATCCTTTTGGTTTTGGAAGTGCCATTGTCTCTCATGGTGTTTCCCAGGGCTTGGGAACTCTGCCTTACATAAGAGCATCTCAGCGCAGAGCTTCACATGGCCTTTTTGGTTTCCATCACTCTTGTAAAACTTTTATTACCACACTGAAGGTTTTACAAACCACTAACTCTTAGTCTAATGACTGTGCCTCGTTTATAAACATTTACAAGCCCCAAGAAAGCACACATGCTGTACCATCTTTGGTTCTGGAGAGTCTCCATGGAGGCCTCTGTGGCTGCCGCTAGGTGCCCTCATTTTGTGCTGGCACCAGGAGAGCATGTAATAAAGGAGAGGCACTGAGAACACTCATAAATGTATATGGAATTGTATTTAACAGCTGGATTAAGTCACAACGTTTATATACTGTATCTAGGCAAACTGTGTGCCTTTGCTTGTATCTGTGTATATTGTGTATTTTATTTGTCTGGCCATACAGCAAAGATACAGAAGAAGTATTGGATTATTAAACAAGGAAGTCAACTAGTAATCTTGACTTTTTTAACACACAAAGTATAAATGATGTGTAAGCTGTTGTTGGTGACGAGCTGCTCTCAGGAGTACTGTGCTTCCTCTGTTAGTCTATGCTTGGCACACGTAGCACATTCATATTGCAGTTTGTAGCCAGTGTAAGGCAGCCAGGGTTATGTGGTGATTATCTGTGCACTTGCTTCCATCATGTTGGATCTGTAACATTTAATGGAGTGCTCTCAGCAGATGATGTCACTGTAGCATGGAACTGTTTTCCAGGAAACAACTAGTGAAACTCCCTTGTTTCTCTTACTACAGGTATTTTGCATGGAGCTGGACTTTCTCAGCTTCCCAAACAGCGCTATCAGCCGAGTGATCGACATGCTGACCAGGCTCCGAACAGCCATGTCAAATATGTCTGGTAAATTATTGAGACACTTGCTCCATTTCATACCCACATTGTATGTTAATAGCTCCCAGGGGGCCCAGGAGGAGCAGCCATTCTCAGCATTGGTGTTTTGGATAGAACAGGGCACCCTAGAGTGCCAGGGCCAGGCTGCTAGTCCCAGGTTTGGGGCGGGCTGCAGAACTCTGCTCTGTGGTAGCCACTCAGGGAGGTCGCACAGTAGCTGAGCAGCCTGGGCCTGTGAAGCCAGGATTCCCTGGAGAACCAGTGTTCTAATTAGGGGGGGCATCATCTCCAATGGGAAGAGGAGCTAACCTGAGCTGGTGGAAGGAAATCTTCGTCCCTACTAGAAACTAGGTCTGTTGACCAGAATTAAACTGACAGCATTTCAGGCTAAAGTTAATCATCAGAGGAGTGATGACCCTTTGTTCTTGGAAGCTTTATGTTGGGTCTCCCTGTTACTTGTAAGTGAGGACCAGCAAGTAACTGTTTAGCAGGCTGGCTCCTAGCCTTACTTTTCTCCTTTGAAACAGGAAAATGCTTCAGTCTCTGGGAAGGCCAGAAGTCCACATGGCCCTGGACGTGGTTCTGGTGAGAGGCTCGGGCCAGGAGTATGAAGGCTGCTTGCTGCTGACGTCAGAGGTACTCTTCGTGGTGAGCATTAGTGAGGACACACAGCAGCAGGCCTTCCCCGTCACTGAGATCGACTGTGCACAGGACAGCGAGCAGAAGCACCTGCTCACCGTGCAGCTCAAGCAGCCAAGAGTGGCCTGCGAAGTGGAGGTATGCGTCAGACAACAGGGTTCCTGCAGCCAGCTGCCAGAGAATCAGGACACAGGCTGACATTTGTGACTCACAAGTGGCTCCTGGAGTCTGGGAGTCTAGAGGGATGGTGGTGGCAGTGGGAATAGGGGAGGTCGTGCAGTGTGGAAGGGTGCTGGCTGGAAAGCCCCACCCTGCTGTGCGTGCGAGCCCTGCACAAGAGCCTAGCAGGTGCGAGGGGGACTTCAGCCTGGACCCCAAGCCCTGTGGATCACACAGGCTGCAGGCACCATGGGGCTGGGCGCTGGTGTGGACGGGACGGGACAGTGAAGCTGGTGCAGGAATGGCAGGGAACAACAGTGAGACTTGCTGGCAACTGCTCCTCATAGGAGGCCTCTGGTCTGCGTGGACCTGCCTGTAGCTCCCGCAGGTCTACGAATGAACTGCTGGAGTGAGGGGCATTATGAGGCAAGAGCAGGCTGGATAGACTTCTTCCCTCTGTTCCTTCCCCCAAGCTCAACCCAGGAGTTCAGGGGTTAAAATGCTGTGAACACATCTCAGTCCTACACACTATGCTCTGCAGCAGTGCCCCTGGCCTGTAGGGTAATTTTCTGTCCTTGAGTACCACGAAGTACCTCCTGGAGACAGTGCTGGGGCTCTTGGGCCAGCTTCCTGGCTCCACAGCTCCTGGGATGTACTGGCTGCTGGCTCTGGCTCCTGGCGAATGTAAGGTGATACGGAATGGATGCTGTCAAGTGGGGTACACAGAGCAGCCACCGGAAAATGGCTCCGCCCCATCTCCCAGGTGCTGGTCTGATCCATGGGGCCCTAACTGCTGACCCAGAAACAGATATCTTTTTCCATGTGGCAGGGTGGGAATGACCAGTGACAAGCTGGAGCCTACTGGTCTTAACTGGGAACTAAGTGGCCTCAGCAAAGGACAGCACATCCTGATTCCTTCGTTATTGTCTTCCTGATATGGGAGCCTGTGTCTCACTCACACCACTGTTTGGGTAAAATTATCTGAGATGGAAAGCAGCCAACCACAACAACCACAACAACACTTAAGATTTCTCTAGTTTCTTGGATCATAATCAGTCAAGGCTTTAAGCTTGGGCTTGGCACCAGGACTGCACTGCTGCTTTGAGTTGATGACTTTTTGGGAATAAACAGAGGTCAGATGTCCAGGCTGACTTTATTATATCTGCCAAAAATCTTCTGCTCTAGTTGACAATAAAGCAGTGGTGATCTGGCTACAGGATTTGGCAGGGGATAGTAGCATTATCATGTCCTCAACCTTAATAAGAAACCTCAAGAAAATCTGTGACCATCATTTTTTCTTAGTAGGCTTGGGAGATACTTCAGATCTTAAGTTGACTGGAGATTCATCTCTTGCTGTTAAGTGGTCTTTCGTTGTTCTCCTTCTCTTTTGCACTTGTTTGAGAAGGGTACTGAGATGAACTGTCATTGTTGGAGGGGAGAGACCTATTTCTCCAGGGCCAACCGACACAGACAGAGGCAGCAGCCATGCACGTGGCCAAGGCTGAGACCATGGAATCACTGAGTCAGAGGTGAAAGCACTGACGCTCTAGACACCCACTCAATAAAGGTTTTCCTTTGATATCCAGGAGTGAAAGAGGGTGGCACTAAGGAATGGCTCTAGCACAGGCAGCACAGCTGAGAGCAGGAGCACTGCATGACACCCACTGAAGACAAGCAGTGAGCGCATACCCAGCAGCACCAGCAGTGCAGGGGGTGGACATCGTGTGGCCGGGGGCACTGTGCTCACCTTGTCGGTATCTGTTCCACCTTGCCTCACCCCTAAATTCATAAAAACAGTAACTGCTGCCTAATTCATGGCCCAAACCTCCCCCTCACCCCAAAGAAAATTCAAGCTGCACAGCATTCGGGGCCTCTGTGCTCTCACCCGGTGTGTGTCTTCAGTGTGGGCAGGCAGGCTACCTTGCTCTTGTCAGCGCCTCCCAACATAATCCAGCCATAAAGCTGGTTCAGAAGCCTACCTGCTGTCTTCCAGTGAGAATCGAGCAGTATGTTAAATTCTTTATATGAAGTGGCTTTTTTAATTGCCTTTGCCTGAGAGGCCAGGAAACAGCGCTTTTGAATCTTGGAAGGAACTAATTTGTAGATGACATCACTCAGCATATTCAAATATGGCAGGATTCAGATTTTTTTTAAATCAGCATTTGCTTTTCTTGGTTAAATGCAACCATTTTTAGGGGTAATTGCTTAATATGCCTGGCACGTTATTGAAATCCCTTATGAGAGGTTCAAAATGAGTCAGAAGGTCAATTTATTCCTTGGCCAGGTTCCTTTCACAACACGGGTTTTCCTGTGCTGCTGTTCAGGAGGAGCAATTAAGACTTTGTATGTTCAAAGCTTTCCAGCTGAATTCCGGCCCCATCGAGTGATATCAGAGCTCTGGCTTCTGAGTGGTGGTGCACAACTTTCATCTGTCTCAAGTCTTTGGGGGCCTTCATTTTCTTCCTCAAGTTTAAAAAGATGAGATCCGAACTCTGACCAATGCCAGATGAGCCCTCTGGCTCCGGCAGACCCCTTTACTGTCTCTGCCATCTCATGGCTTTCGCAGCTTTGGACACTTGAGACCGCATTGTTTCTGGGCCCTATACAGAAATAGAATTTCTTTATGTTGCTTCATTTTTGAGAACAAAGAAGCCCTCAGTAAAACATCTGTATTTCTTCCAGCATGGTCTTGCGGACATTCGTAAGTAGAAACCACCTCAAGGTCAGTGACTACTTGCTTCTCGCAGATGGGTGGCTTGAGCTGCAAACTTCTCGCTCTGCCTCATTGCCACACTAGACAGCAGCAAGACTGGGGCAAGAAGAATTTATAGCTCCAGCGGCCTTTGATGGGCGCGCTCAGAAAATCGCACTTAAGAACTTAGGTAGTATATCTCAGCTCTCCTGCTCCTTTCTACTGAAGATGAGCCAGACATTTATGAACCATAAATGTACTTTGCATCCTCCCTTTCTGCCATAAAAATTTCCCCTTCCTCTGCCCAGTTTTTGTTTTCTCTGGCTTTACATCCTAGCATTTATAAAAACAGAAAATGTTACAGTTCAAAAGGTATTTATTTTTTCAATCTCTGCCCAGAGCCACTGGTTTGAGCGAGATGCTTTTCACTGTTCTGTCTGAAAAGGTTTTATCTGAGGTTTGCGAAGCCTGCCTAACAAGGCTTTTATTTCATAATGTTGAGTATAATGGTGATTAGACTTAGAGGGAAGACATCTTTCTTTGTTCCTGGGCTGCTTGGTAAAGAGCAATGACAGATGTTTTACTAGTTAATAAGCACAATGTTATCAAACTGTCAACTTCAAACATGGGAGTTTTAGGTAACACCAGGTGCTTATTCAAAGGCCTTCTTAATAGTCTCACGTGGAGCTTTTTTTGTACTGCTAAAATTGCAGTGTTGTTGTTCATCTCAGAGGAAAAATAAAAGAAAGCCGTTTTGGACAAATGGCTGTTATAGATGACCTAAGAGATGTAATATTCAAATATATCAGGAGAAAAAAAAAGGAGTAATTTATTGTGGAAATCTATATAAGGGTTTGGCAGCTAATGAATGTGTTTGCATTGCAGGTGGATGGAGTCCGAGAGAGACTGTCAGAGCAACAGTACCACAGACTGGTGGACTACATCGCAAAGACGTCTTGTCACCTGGCCCCCAGCTGCTCTTTCATGCAAACGCCATGCCCAGTGGTGGCTGTGGAACCTCCCCCCTCCACTGTTAAAGCCTACCATTATCTAGTTGACCCACATTTTGCTCAGGTCTTCGTTAGTAAATTTACCATGGTAAAGAATAAAGCCCTGAGAAAAGGGTTCCCGTGAACCCCCAGTAAGGTGTGGCTAATTATGCAATTTTTGAAACAAACCTAGTTTTACTCTAACATTCAACATGGACACAGAAGGCCAACACTTGTATAGTTATAATTTTCTAGTCACTTATGAAATTATTCTTAGTTTTTCCCAAATTAGGTACAAGATAGATAAAAACATTGCTTCTCCCTAGGAAACAATGAACACAATCCTGTATATGCTGTAGTTTGACCAAAAATGCATTCCTTTTGCTCTTTAATGCCAAATTTCCATACCATAGATGTTAATGCTGTACAACAAAACGTGGTCAGTCCTTACGGTTCAGAGCAAAGTTTCATTTCCAGTTGCAGCCATCTGGGGGGACACCGAGATACCACTTCTGCCTAATACATCCTTGTCTGCAAAGGTTTGCATTCTTGAAATGCTTAGGATTCTGTTGCTTTATCTGAACTTGTCACTTAGCTGCTATGTCATTCTTTAGCAAAAGCTGCTATGTAGACGCCCTCCAAAGTCTGCATTGTATTGAAATTTGCAGTACTGTACCTCTTGTCTGTTCAGGTGCATTTTGGAAAGTGTTTTTTTTTCCAATTTCTGTTTTATGAAAGTAGATCCTTTGGTATATGCCAATGAAAACAGAATGAAAGTGCTCAGATGGGTTTATTACTAGAACTCACTGGTACTCTGGAGGGGAATCAAATTCCCCAAAATTAATGCTACTAATGACATCAGTCCAGAGAGTTTTCTCTGCTGCACTGAAGCATGAGGATAGTCCCATAATCTTCGCATCATTTTACATCCAAGAATGGGCCTGACTCAAGAATTTCAGATCAGCATACACCTTAAAATGTTCAGTAAATAGCTCATGGGCTAATGAATTGAAACACGTCTACTGATTATGTGCTTTCAAATTTGAGCCTGTAACTTTTTACCTACAAATGTGAAATGCTACGAAAATGCAATTTCAGAGACCCACTTATCTTTAGATCCTAACAGGATGGTGAGTAGTCATCACTGCTTCACTGTTCCTGGCAAGCAGACTGGTAATGGAGAATTCATGCTGAACATGAAGGCTTGTTTATGTAATACTAACATTAGGAAAGTGAGTTTGTCAACTTCAAGTAACTATTTTTAAGAATGTAAATATATACTAATTCTTGTATGTTTTATGGTAATTTTGCATACTGTTATATAAAATTGTTTAAAAGAAAACAATTAGGATTTTTTGGGGGGGGCCCTCAGGGCTAGGATCAAACTTAAGGCCTCCTGCACACTAGGCCAGTGCCACCCTACCGCCAAGCCGCATGGCAAGCACAAAAGGTTTCCCTGAATGACTGTACGTGAATGTATGTTGTTACAATTCTTTACTCAGCTCTGACACATGACTTAAGAATTCTGCACAAATTTTTAAAAGGGCAAGATATACTTATCTTAAACAATCCATGGTTAAACTAGCTTTGGATAAATATAAAGTTCTTTGTTGTATCATTTCAGTCACAGCAATTAAAGAACAGAAAGGTTCTGAAACCTCTGAAAAGGTCACCCTGCTGGTTATTAGCAGACAATACGATTGTTTTTCTGGATACATTCCACTTCTACATGAGGTGTGATCAAAAGCTACAGTGAAGATTAAAAAAATTTTACATAAATTACAATCAATAAAAGACCTTGCCATTAAAACCCCTCCCCCACACCCTACCCATTCACTTTGAACCCCTTTTACCCATCACTCTGAAGCATTTCTGGAGTTCTTTCATGAGTGTCTTCAGTTGCAGTGTCATGGCTAACTACACGTCATTAACAAATGCAAAACATTTACCTTGCGTGGTCATTGTAACTTTGGGAAAGTCAGAAGCCACATGATACCAAATCAAGTGAATAAAGTTTTTTTTTTTTTTTGTGGTCTTTTTGAGACAGGGTCTTGCTGTGTGGTTCAGGCTGCCCTTGGGCTGACTTTATAGCCCAGGCTGGTCTCAAAACTCACAATGATCCTCGTGCCTCAGCCTCCCACATCCAGCTTAGCAGCATAATGCTTTTATGATCCTGCCTTTCCATCAGATGGCACTTGACAGCAGCACTCACCGTATTTTT
Source organism: Dolichotis patagonum (assembly GCA_004027295.1). NCBI lineage: Eukaryota > Metazoa > Chordata > Mammalia > Rodentia > Caviidae > Dolichotis > Dolichotis patagonum. The sequence continues at coordinate 25,904 of PVJX010011210.1, read as the reverse complement.
AATCATACCTCAAAGGTACAAAAGAGGACGTACAGTTACTGCTTCAGAAAGTGACAAGAATGATTGGATGAGTGTGCTGGAAGCAAAGGGCAGTATTCTAAAGGCGGTTAATGTCGAGGTGTGGTTCACTCTAACAATTGTATTCCAGCCAGGCATGGTGGTGCACACCTGCAATCCCACCACTCTGGAGGCTAAGGTTAGGAGGATCACCAGGAGGTGGAGGCCAGCCTGGGATACACACTGAGAGACCCTGTCTTAAAAACAAAGAAAATATATTCACTGTATATTTTGATCACTCCCTGTATACATCAGTTCTTTAATAAAGCAATTTTAAGTATTTCTAATTCATTTTGATCTTCACCTATTTGATGGCAGCACGGCTACCAAATACTGGCAGCAAAACTCAGCACAGAGTTTATTCAAAGGACTGTCCTGTCCTTCCTACAAACTGCTGGAGAGCCCTTTAAAGCCAGGAACTAGGAGGACTTCACTTATCAAGTCCAATTCAAGATGTGTTAAAACAATGAAACATTTCATTACCTTCCACAAAGTTAACAAAGTTAAAATCTCCAGTCAATGATAATACTTGGGGGGGGGGGTAACCAAGGATTGAACTCATGACCCTGTGCTTACCAGGGAAGCGCTTAAGCCACTGAACTAAATGTCCAGCCCCAACGATAATACTTTAGAGACCTAAATTACCAATAAGAACTGCGCAAAGATTTACTGTGCACACAGGTGTTTATTTGTCATGAGGAACTAAGTATTCCTTAGCCCACGTACTGATGTTTCACAGTTTAGGAACGCTGATCAGTGACAAATGTCTATGGAACGGAATCCAAAGAAACCTGTGGGAAAAAAAGACAGTGACCAAATTAATGATAAACACTCTTAGAACTGACCATCTCCAAGATCAACTGGTGCCTGTTCTTACCAGTGGACCCTTTGTTCTGGTCACTGCAGCCCCCACAAGGCCTATTCTGGCTACTTGGGCTCAAGGTTCACTGCACCGCCACCCTCACAGGTTCCTCCATTCTGAGGACACCACACCTTAACTCTTGCTTTTTGCTTTAACAAATTCAGCCTTTTTCTCAAGTCTAATCCCCCACCCATTCTCTCTCACAGCTACACAGTGTTCTTACACATTATAAACACAACTATTAGTATCTCTTTAAATCTCCTGTATTTTTCTGTGCAATTATTTACAGGCCATTCTGTATAAGACATGCTTAATTTTCTAGAATTTGTCATTTTATGAGTATCATTGATAATGCACATAATAGCCCATGGTAGTAAAAAAAAAAAAATCAATTTTCCAACCATTGAAAAAAGTTCTGTTCCTCTATTAGAACTGTAAAATACTGTGAATACTTGAATACACACATCTATTTACACTGCAAGTATTTCCTCAAGACCGATGAAACATAATGCTATAAAATCCAATCTATTAAACCAATCTATAAAGACCAAAGACTTTCATAGTCTACATTACCTTTGAGTTACTTTAAAAAAGTGATCTAAGTCCAGTACAACAGACTTTTTCCCCAACCCAGATCTTGGAAGATACATGTACAAAAAAATCTTTTAAGCACATCTGACATGCTTATTGAGGAATATGATGCCTAAATAGCAGGTTCACATTCTCCATACCAGATCAAAGTAGTAGATATTCTTTAACCCTTTTTTTTTTTTTTTTTTTTTTTGGTACCGGGGATCAAACTCACGACTGCACGCTTGCCAGGCAGGCGCTTATGCTGCTAAGCTAAATCCCCAGCAATTTAAATTGCTTTTTTGTTGCACTTACATTGAATACATGCCTAGGACTCCAAGTCTCATTAGATATTTGATAATTTCCTTTCCATTCAGTGGATGATCTTTCATCAGAACACCAGTCAATGCTTTTCTAGATGCTGAATCTTAATACATACTGTCCTGTCCCTGAGACAAGGACCTATTATTGGAAGACAGCCTATGCCAGAATGTATGAAAAAAGCCAGGCAGTCAACCCCAGACAACCATCTAGGAACCACAAAGGGAATCCAAAAAACTTGTGGTTTTTTTAAAAGTCACTTTTAAGAAAATGATTTTTCATGTTGCCAACCTAGCAATTAATAGCAAACCTGTGAAATGATTTTGAACATAAATAGTAACTTTAAACAAATGTAAACAATAGACATTAGACTTCAAACCTTCAGACCTTCAGACCCCACTCCTCCCAGAAACAATGAACGAACAGTATATGGCCCAAAGTACTTTTGCAAGAATAACTAAAATCCAGTTAAGCCATAGCAACTAACTGAATGCTTAGCCAAGAAAACTTGGAAAGGTAGGACATTTAGGACAGCAGTGGCAAGCCCACAGCACACACGCCGCACAGGCTGTCTGCGTCCCTGAGCATTCTGAAAGGTTCACCATCATTGTTCCATGGCATCTCTGCTCCTAACTGTCCTACCCACACTACAATGCTCTCAAGAGGGAAGGGCCGGGAACCCTTCCCTCAGGACAGAAGAGTACAGCTGGCTCACAACATGCTGACTCCTCTGGAACTGCCTAGGGTCTGGTTTCTGTCTTACCTGACACTCGGAGCACTAATGGGAACAGTGAGAAACAAGAAAGCAGTGGGTGATGCCACAGCATGGGGCAGGGCATAGAATTGCAGGCACCTACGGACAGGCATTCGGTAGAATAAGGTGAAGCCTTCAACTCCAACCAGCAGAAGGAAACTCAGGAAAGTTACAGAAGGCTAAAGAGCAACTGTGTACATATGCAAGGAAAGTGGAACACAAGCGTATGAATGGGGCCAGGGAAGACAGATGCTCACAAAGAGAGAACTCTGAGCCTTTGTGCCAGTCTAGTTAATGAAAGTCTTTCCATGCAAGTCTACACAGAGAAGTGGTTATTTTTCCAAATGCTCATATTAACAGATTATAAGATATAAACAAGAAAAGAAGGCCTATTCCAAGAAACAAATCACAAACCAAATTTTAAAAACGCTGGCCTCTGATTTGAGAGAAACTTAAAACCATCCATCAGGCATGGTGGTGCATGCCCGTAGTCCCAGCCCTCAAGAGGCTGAAGCAGGAGACTTGCTCCAGGTACAAGGTCAGCCTGGGCTACACAGTCAGCTCCAGGCCAGCCTGAACAATACACACAGACAGACCCTGGCTCAAGGAAGACACATAAAACTGTCCTAAATATGCTCAATGAGCTAACAGAGGACAACTACACAAAACTGGAAAACAAAAATGAAAATACAGAAACTTTTTAAAATTAACTTCATTGCAGAGGAATTAAAAAGAACCAAGCCAATTCCAAAACTGAAAAATACAATAATATAAACTGAAAAGATTTGCTTGGGGAGGTGTCTCCAAAGCAGACTTAAAAAACCAATCCACAAACTTGAAGATGGGTCACTACTGGTATGTATCGCCTGAAAAGCACAAAGAACAAACAATATGAACAAAGCCTAAAGGACTTGTAAAACACCATCAAGTGCAGCAACATGTATATGGAAACCTCAGAAAGGGAGAAAAAGCTTATCTAAAGAAATAAATAATGGCTGAAAATTTTACAAGTCTGAAAAATGGAACATAAATAAATATAACCAGCTCAACAAACTCCAAACAGGCAAAGAGAATCTTGAAAGCAGCAAGAAAAACATGATTCCCCATGAAGGACTGAACCTTGCCAGAACTCTTTCAGGCCAGAAGATTGAGGAGTGATAAATTTAAAATCCTGGGAGGGCGGAGGGATATCTGTTAACTAAAAACACTACGTACAGAAAAGCTACCCTTCAAAAATAAGTAAGAAGGTGGTGTGGTGGCACACCTGTAATCCCAGCACTCAAGACTGAGGCAGGAGGATCGCTACTGGCACTCAAGGCCAGCCTTGGCTACAGTGAGTTCAAGGTCAGCCTGACTACATAGCAAATCCTATCTCAAGAAAAGTAAAAAATAAAAATAAAAGAAAGACATTCTAAGCTGAAAGAGCGAGAGCTTATTACTAGCACACCTATACTGGAAGATATACTTCAAAGAAATAAATCAGAAACATGTTTATATATCACACTGTTTCTCTTGTATGAGAAACCAAAAGCATAAATAAGGACCAAAATGAATGATAGATACTAAGAATAGGAAGACACCATTCAAATAGGAAGTGGAACAAGGGAGGGAAAGAGAGGAAGAGAAACGGTTAAAAAGAAAGAAATGGAAAAAACTGAAAAGTTTTGTATGGGGAGAAGAGGGAGGGGTGCAGGGCAAGGAGGGAATGGGGGGAAGATATATCACACACAGGTACAAATCTCCTACGATGAACGTGATCAGTATGTATGACAAATACATAATGAAAAATAAAGTTAAAAATGCAATAAAAAAATAAGACGTATTTCAGAGAAACCTTAAGCTGAAACAAAAAGACACGAAACAGTAATTTAAAGACATGGAAAGTATAAAGTTCTCTGGTAAAAAGACAAATACAAAAGTCTTTACTGCAATATTGGCTCATAACTCCACTTTTAATTCTCTTATAGGATTTAAAACACAAAGCATAAGAAGCAACCACAAATCTATGTTAATGGACATACAACATGTGAAGATACAATTTATGACAAAAATAAAGCAGGACAGTGGGAAAATGAGTGTTTGTATGAATGTAAGTTAAATCTGTTTTAAGTTTAGCCATTTACTAGTTAATTATTTAACTGTACAATGACCAAAACTTGCATATTTTTTCACTAATTTTTAATAACAGGAACTATAAAAAAATTGATGGTTTTATCAAGTTTATTCAATACAAGAATCAACTGGTTGAAATGACACTGGCCTGAGTGATACTTGGGATAATAAGTTAACAAATGTGCTGCCCAAGTGATGCTTGCAATAAACAGTTAAGCAAACAAAATATGCGCACAAAAGAAAATAAAAAGGGAACTGAGTCATAACCCTACAGAACAAACAAAAGGGATGGCACTGAAAAATGACAAGCTGTAAAACATACTAAAAACAAAACGGCAGTGTCTAAACCAAGAACATGAAAGACACACTTGAAAACGCCTCAGTACTGCTGAAAGGAATTAAAAGCTACAAATGCAAGACACTCCATGTCCATGGACTAAAGAGTTGAAGACTTGCACATCTTGATAGCAAACTTGCTACAAACCTATAATAATGACATCAGCATGGTACTGACCTGAAAGTAGACATACAGGACAATCCAACGAAGAACCCAGAAATGATTTTCAACAAGCATGCCAAGCCCGTTCAATGGTGAGGAGCTAATCATCGTAATAGGGTTTTAGGAAAACACGGTTCCCACATGCAAAGAATCAAGTTGTAGCTTTACATTATGCCACACACAAAAATTGTCTCAAAATGGATTAAAGAAGACTGGGGATACAGTTAAGTGGAAAAGCATATGCTTAACGCATGATCCCTAGTACCACAAAAATTTAGAAAAACTTGATCAAAGATGTGAAGTGCTAAAGCTACAATCCTTAGGAAAAAGCGTAAGAAAGCTTCACAACATTGGATTTAGCAAAGATTTTAGGATTTGACATCAAAGGCATATGCAAGAGAAGTAAAGTACAATGCACTTCAAAATCTAAAACTTCTGCCAAGAACCTATGAAACTAAAGAAAATATCTGCAAATCAACTATATCTGCTAAGTCAGTATCTAGAATGTATAAAGAACAACAACTCAAAAACAAAAACCACCCTAATTCAAAAGCAGGTAACAGACCTGAATTAAAAAATAACTTACAATATATTCAACAGGATATATACTCAATCTTAGCCAAAAGGCCGAGAAAATACAAATATAGGTCCTAAAGGAAATTGATAGCCTATAAGCACATAAAATGATGTTCAGGAAAATAAAACCCAAAGCACTAAGAGATCTCACCCATAAGAATGGCTACTATTAAAGGGAGAAAAAAAAAAAACAGTACTGTTTGTGAACATATGGAGAAACTGGAACCTTTCCTTGGTACCGCTTAGAGTATAAAGTGGGGTACCCATGATAAACAGTATGTAAATTTCTTTAAAAATAGAACTATCATATGCTTCAGCAATATGGTTTCTGAATACACACTTCAAAGAACTGAAACCAGGGCCATGAAGAGACATTTGTACACCTATTCATAGTAGTTGTTCACAGCAGTCAAGAGTCAAAGCAATCCAAGTGTCTACTGACAGGCTGACAACATGCAGTATTAAAAAGCTGGAAATTATGACATATACTACAACATGGGTGAACCTCAAAAGTATTTTACTAAGTAAAAGAAGCCAATCACAAAAAGTAAAACGGTGGTTACCAGGGTCTGGAGGAAGAGAAAGGAAGTTTTGTTTAATGAGTGTACAGTAACAGTTACGTAACACGAAAAGTTCTGAAAACTAGTTACTAATATGAACGTAAAGTAGCTAATACAAAACTGTATGGCTAAGATAGTACATTTTATATGATTAAGACAACACATTTAACATAACTTTAAAAAAATAATTTCAAATAACTATTACCTTTGTATTCCTAAATCACTTCGCACTCTGAAAGATACCAGCCTTCCTCATTTCTTCAAAATCTTTCATGGAATCATAATTTCTGTAGAAATCTGCATATGCCTTCTTTCTTGGTTCAGCCACACCAAACTAGAAAATAACAACAAGACCATTACTGGTTTTTGTGCAAAGTAGAAATTTAATATCTAAAGACAATATAAATAAAAATATACTTGTGTTTGTTCATCCTTTAATTTGAGCCCTACAACAAAAAGGAGTAGGTGACACAAGTGTTAGGAAGGAACAGAAAGTAGTTTTGTGTAAAGTACACAGCAAAACAGCCCTCTCCTTGCCTAGGGACAGGCCACACCTTTCACAGGGTGAACTGCATGTGTGTGGCTCATCTGATGGGAGAAAAATACAAAGATTGACAAGCACCACAGAATGATACCCAAAAAACTGTAAGCTATCTGACTAAAACAGCCTTCCCTCCAAGCAAAGCCTAAATATCCCTACAGCTGAGAAATTCTGCTTTAATTTAACCTGTTTCAAATGAGTCTAAGCCTGATTTGGCAACCACACATCTCTGAAAAGCATAGAAAATTTACTGTCTAACGAGTAATCGGAGATGACTCCTGTAACATCTACAAGCAGGTGCTGACCCTATTTACAAATGAAGAAATGGACCTGAGATAATGACAACTTTTAAGAAAGCAAGCCTTAAATAGCTAACACTGCAGCATGGGAGACGGGCATCATCTTGTTAGAACTTTACTTGTTTTGGTAGTTTCTCCATGAGCGATCAATGAAGAGCAAATGGAGGATTCTAAGAATGAAGAGAGCAATGTGGAGTTTAACTTGATCAAAATCTAGGAAGTACTAGCTGGCAGGTGGCTGGAGCAGAATTAATCTTTTATTTTTGATACTGGGAATCAAACTCAAAAAGACCTCCCACTTGACAGGCAGGTGCTGTGCTGCTGAGCTATGTTCCCTACCTCTGGAATAGAATTCAAACCCATCTCTTGTAACATGTAAAGTTTTATTCTGCACTAAACACTGCTAAGTGGATTTCACTGGGTGAGTAATAATACAACCTTAAACCTCAAACTACACATAAAATAACAGTACAAATTCAAGTGTCAGTCCACATCAGTGAAGGTGTCAGAAAAATGCACAGAATCACATTATTGGATAAATAATGCACCTAAGAGCCTTCTAACAGATCAGTTTTTACTGTTTCCTATTCAAATTCTCAATTTCTTCTAGTAACAGACCAAAAGGAAGAAGCCTCAGTGCTAGTCCCTGAACTGAAGTCGGCAGGGTCCTATCAATATGGGCGGTGATTAATTTTTTTAAATATAGTTTTCTTGAGACAGGGTCTCACTATAGTTTAGGCTACCTTTGGTGATTGATCTTATGCATCAACGTGACTGGGGTAAGTGACGTGCAGAGAGCTGGTTATACACTGTCTCCAAGTTTGTCTGTGATGATGTTTGATGTGTGGTGGTGTAGACCAAAGATCCAACCTCACCAATGTGAACAGGAGGGTCTGAACAGAATAAAACGGCAGTGGAAGGGTAAATTCTCTCTTAGACTGGGAGACACATTAATTACCTCTGGTCCTTAAGAAGCTCCTGGTCTCCTGACCCTTGAACTTAAACCAGCAGTGCCCCTTTCTCCCAGGTCTTTGCACTCATACTGGGAGGTATATCATCAGCTCCCTGGTTCCCAGACCTTGAGACACTGCATGACCTCAACAGCTTCTAGGTTCTCCAAATTATAGATGAAATGTAGTACAACTTCTAAGCACTCCACATTATCTGCATGCACACAAGCGCATACGCGCGCGCACACACACACACACACACACAAAATGCAATGATGAGCATTTTGTTAGAACATGAAAAATATCTAAACAATTATGAAACACCAAGGCAAAAAATAACTGTTAGTAAACAAGAAATGAAAGTAAATTAATTTTATAACCTTATCTAAATTTTGTCTACTATACTTTTTTTTTCTTTTGAGACAGGGTCTCACTATGCAGTTCAGGCTGGTCTTGAGCTCACTTTGTAGCCCAGGCTGTTCTCTAACTTGCAGAGATACTTCTGCCTCAGCCTCCTGAGTGCTGGGATTACATTTTAAATGGGGGGGAGGTTGTTTTTGTTTTTGTTTTTAATAGATACTAGGGATCGAACTCACAACTGTGGGCTTGCAAGGCAGGCGCTTATGCCGCTGAGCTAAATCCCCAGCCCCCCGAGAGGTTTTTTTTAAAAAGTCTGGAAAATACAAACTTCAGGGAACAAAAGAAAAATCCATATAGATTATTTATTTAGGTTTCCCAAGGATCATCATGAGTTCAAGACCAACCTAGACTACATAGTGAGACCCTGTCTCAAAAACAAAAGAGGTCCTCCAAGTCACGAGAAACAATTATAGAGTAACCCACATCCAACATCTCACATAATAGGCCAATACCCAAAGATTTAAAACAAGCCTAACTTACAACAGTAATCGGTTAACCTAAAGGAAAACACATGTGATGTAAATGCTGCCCTTTTGCCTCTTAAACCTAACTCATACTCATGAATGTAAGCTTACTACAGACTAACTGAAAAATGATCCTACTGCCAGTAAAGAACAGAGAAGTTGGCTGAAACAGAAAACAGGCAAAAACTTGGAATTTAAGGGGAAAAAATAACCCAAGCCTCAGCACTACCTGGACAGGGGAAACAAAGGAGATGAACATCTGCTAAGCTAACCAAAGCTTACTGCTGAATTATCAAGAATCTGGATTCCTTAATGTTTTGGGAACCTCCCTTCCAATCAAACACTACCAAGCTAGCTGTACACAAATGCTTTGTGTTACCACCAATCACAATGGACTGAGTCTGGCATGGACCCAGCTCTTAACAGAAATTGGGGAAATGCAATTTAATAGAAAATCCAACCTGCCCAATGCTATAAAACAGCCTGGTACAAAATGCCTGAGAACCCAGAACAGCAGAACCAACCTCCTCTCCAGTGCACTGCTCCAGAGAACATTTGAGCAGGACTTGAAAGACAAATAGGAATTTGTCAGACAATGAGATAAAAGATGTTCCTAGCATGGTGATAAACATGGGGAAAAAGCAGAACTGAGTAACAGAAAATACTGTGGTTGTGAAGGACTGCCGAGCTGAATGAATTGTAAGTGCTGAGGATAACAATGGAAAGGGAGAGAGAATATACCAGGAAAGGTTTTAGAACCAAGGGTGACTTTCAGCATTTGTTTGGAGTGTATTCCAAGTCATCCACAACCCATCAGTAGGACACGAAATCAACTTAGAAGTCTGCAGCTAGCACTTCAAAACACAAAAATATTAACAGGGGACAACATATTTTGTGGCAAACTATTTCAGTTTTACGTACAGATACACCTATAAACTCTCCACATATATGCGTAAGCATGGTAACTGAATCACAATGCAAATTACAAGCCAGGTATGGTGGCATATAGCCGGTAAATGCAGCATTCAGGAGGCTGAGACAGGATTGCCGCAGAGTTCAAGGCCAGCCTGAGTTACATAAGGAGACTATCTCAAAAGAAAACAAAACATAGGTCAAAAGTTCCAAAACTACTGTACACTGAAGAGTAGGTAGCACAATAACACAAATATGGCTATTCTGGTAGCTACTAGTTTAAGGGGCAAGAATCCATACAAGTTATAAAGGCCTGAAATTTCACAACAACAATGACATCAGAGGCAAGTAAACAGCTCCTCATACTTCTCATCTACTCATCCTTTCTTCCATAAACTTTTATTTCATGGCCCTGTCAGACAGCAGGGATCTCAGAAACAACCAACATGGTGGTCCCTGTGCCCGCCTCTTCAAATGGTCCCAAAGCTTGGCCCACTTAATGTGTTTGTTCAGTGCTCCCCACTCCTTTCCGCTGTTCCGGTTTACACTCACAGTAGCACCCCAGCCTGTGTTCAGGTGGGACTTGTGGAAGGTGATAATGAGTTCAGCAGCTGAAAGAGCTGTTGGGAGGTGGACTGCTGGGGGTGACTTGGAAAGGTATATTCTTGTCCCCACCCCCTCTATCCATGCTTCCTGCTTCCTGGCTGCCACAGAATGAGTAGCTCAGGCCTTCACCATGCTTTCAAGACAGCTGACTAGGAACTGAACTCTCTAAAAACTGTGACCCAAAATAAACCTCTCCTTTAAACAGTGGGTGTTGAGGATTTTGTTCCAGCAATTAAAGTAAGCAGCTCCATTTGTAGAGGTTTTAGCCCACTGTTTGCTGGCTCCAGGCAGGACAGCATGGCAGACCCAAGGTGAAGCTCCTCACAGGGTGGGAAGGAAGCAGAGATCAAGGGAGGTGCCAGGAAGGAGATAAAATCCTTCCAGGCCACAACCCCCCCCCACACCAGGCTTTAAAAGGACTCCCTAGCTGGGCGCAGTAGCACATGACTATAATTCCACTACCTGGGAGGCTGAGGCAGGAGGATAACAGTGAGTTCAAGGCCAGTTTGGGCTACAGTGAGTTCAAGGTCACCCTGAACTACACAGCAAGACTACTGTGTCAAAAATTTTTTTTTAATTTTAAAAAAGACATATAGATAAACCAAAACATATCTTCCTAATATTCAAAGGCTCAACTTCTACCTTTTAGTTAAAACAAAACAAAACACTGGGCGTTGTGGCACAGACCTGTAATCCCAGCACTTGGGATGCTGAGTTCAAGACCATCCTGGAGTACACAGTGAGTTCAAGGCCAGCCTGAACTGCATAGTGAGACTCCTCCAAAAAATAAATACTAAGTAAAAAAATTTTTAAAAGCCAGGCATAGGGCCAGGGATTTAGCTCAGTGGTGTAAGTGCCTGCCTCGCATGCGCAACGCTGTGAGTCTGAACCCCGGTACCAAAAAAAAAAAAAAAAAAAACCAGGCATGGTGGCTTATGCCTGTAATCCCAGCACTCAAGGGGCTGAGGCAGGAGGATTCTAAATTTAAGGCCTGAACTACATAGCAAGACTCTATCTCAAAACACTAAAATCAAGTAAATAAAATATTTAAAACTAAAAATATTTTATGATCTTAAAGCAAAAAACAAGCACACCTACCTTATACAGAGCTGCAACTCCCAGGGAGACAATGAATGCTCCAACAATATGAATCCGCAGACGCCTGGCCAGAAGGCCCCGCATCTGAGGTTTCGCCACCGCACTGGAACTCATGGTAGTTACTGCCCTGAACAGGTAAAATAAGGAAAAACAAAAACACGTCACAGCAGAGGAAGAGCTCTACAGAAGCCCCATGCACGACGTGGGGCAAGAGTGGATAGACTCCCACAACGCCTAAGGTGTTGAATGGCTTAGTCTGTACGCGCCCCCCATCTGCTCAACTACTCCCAAATAAACACGAAATCTGTGGTATAACCAATAACCAACCCATTAAAACCACAGATACAACTCTGGCAACTACTATCACAGATGCAAACGCATACAAAGCGTTCACCCTTCAAGACCTTTTCAGGACAACCCCGTGAGACTGCGAGGTACGCCAAGTTTGCCACGGTTACACGGCAAACATTCATACTCAGAAGAGAACCCAGCAGCGCCAAGGGCTCCATCTCCCTATTATGCGGCCTTTCAGGAACCCGAGGCGAGCAGGGAGGGAGGCTGAGACCAGCCGGCGACGTCCCCCGGCTGCCGGCTCTCGTTGCGAACCGAGCCCCTCGGCCAACACCGACCAGGGGCCGGCGTCAGTGGAGCCTCGCCCACACGCAGCCCCACGCCTCAGGACTAGCTAAGAAAGAAACGGTGAAACCCAAGGACCAGGTAGGCCAAATGACCTGGCCAAGGTCACACTCACAAGAGAAAAAGCGCTACGGGAACCCGGCCCGGCCGGCCCCCCAGCTAGCCCGCCACCGCTTTCACGACCGCCCCGACCCTCATCCCATCCCAGGCCGCCACACCTCCACGGCCACCTCAGCCCACCTTCCTCAGGCTGCGGTAAGGGCGTGCGGGGGTCGGCTTGGGAGAAATACGGGGCTCTGCACTGCCGGGACGCGGAGTCACGATGGCTGAAATAGGCCAAATGCAAGAGGTGGCAGCTATGAGACACCTCAGTGTGGAGAGCAAACCCGACCCCGACTCACCTCCACACCAACGTCCTTTCCGGCCAACGGAGAAAGGAACTGTGTTGTAGCAACGCGCAGGCGCAGAAAAAGCGAGCAGGAGGTGACGTAACGACGGTAGCCGAATGAGTTCAAAAGGGCCCTGGCGCGCCTCCAGTCGTTCACGCGAGGTTTAAGAGCCTAAAAAAAAAAAAAAAACCCTCTTCCTCATACCGTACACAGATTTGTTTTGAATTTATTAAGAATTTGAAGTATACTTAATATTTTAATATATGAGAAATGCTTAATGTACTGTACAAAGGCAGTACAAATCATCCTAGACTGAAAGACTGCTCAAACTATATTCATAAAGCAGTATTTTCATTGTAAGTACCGTGACTTGAATAACCGTTTGGTTTGGGTGAAAGGAGCTTAGATGAGACAGACATAGATTAATACCAATCCCATGCAGCGGTAGCTAATATTAATGGGGGCGGGTTATTTGTGTTGCATTCTTAAATTTAAAAATAAGTGTTTTGAGAGACGGCAAAAGGAAATCAGTAAAAAGTGATGTGGAGAAGGAAAACTCTTGTGACTTAGGGGTGCCCAGCTTAGTTTTTACTGAGATAATCTAGATTTTGTCAGTTGAGTAAGCAAGCCATGGAAGATACTCTGGAACACAGAAGATGCACAAATTCAACCATTTTTGTTTTTGTTTTTGTTTTTAAAGCTGGCCTGGAACTCATCAGCCTCCCTACTGCTAGGATTATAGATGTAGGCCACCATGTCCAGTAGATTCAACATACTTTGCTCATGCACCTACCACGTGCTCGGCGCTGAGATGCAAGAGGACAGATCTTCAAGGAGGTGCGGTTATGACAGAGTCTTTGTCCTCAACTTGTTAACAGCCACTCTTGGGAGTTTTAGCTGCACAGAAAGGTACTAATGGAGAGCAGTAGGTTTGGACCTCAGCAACACTTCTTCAGGCCTCTTGTCAAGGGCTTACCCAGCTAAAAATGTTTACATGGGATTTGTATAGGTGGCAGTTTATCCTTAATTCCTCCCCATCACTCTCAAGTCTTTGGCCAGAATACCAGTAAGTTTCAGAGTTCACAGGGATTTGTGTTGAAATAATCAGCTAAAGAAGACTTAGAAGGGATAGAAGAAGAGCTGAGTTTCAATGTAATGGAGAGGCCTAGAAAAGGGGAGATATATGACAATGGGACAAAGACAGACAGGGTGCAGAGCCTCGCCTGTATGGGGTACAAAGTGGCTGTTTAGCAACACTGGTTGAATAGAGAAGCACAAGCGATATGTCAGTAAATCCTTGGTGCATGACTGAAGGTGACACTTGAATAGAACTTGAATGGATGAGCTGAAGGTGAAGAGATGTGGTACTTATGAAATTGGTTCTAGAGCCCAATAGACGTAGATTTGAGTCTCAACTCGCCTTCTAGCTAGTAAATGATTTAACCTTCTAAGGTGCCCATTTAGTTTTAGTGCAAATTAAATGGCAAATAGTCATCGTGTATATATATTCCTACCTCTAGTTTTTTCCCACCCACATTCCTTTTGCAAATGTCTTTTGAGGAATCAACCCTTCCCTACTTCCAGTCATGTGGCCCTAGAAGAGCCAGGTCTGATTCCAGTTGGTCATATGACCCAGGAGCAACCAACAGTGTCACCCATCCGCTTGGACAAGTGGTTTGTTGGGGATGAACACACTAAGGGGGGGGGGGAAGGGTCTCTTTTGGTGGTGGGGTAGTGGTGGAATGGAGTAAATGTCTCACAGATCAGACAGAGTGGGAGGCCAGAAAGTATTGTGTCCCTCTGGTGTACAAGTACTGTTCTGGAAAACCAATGACATTAGAAACCTACCCCCATGAAGTTTATATTCCAGTAGGCCTGGAGGAAAAGGCAGAAAATAAACAAAGATACATCAATAGGAGCATTGGTAAAAAAAAAATAATAATAATAAAGCAAGCAAGGATAAATAAAGACTGTTTGGGAAAAGTATCTTTTAAAATCGGAAGGCTGAGAAGGACTTTGGAAGTCTCATTTGAACCTGTGTTCTACACTAGAGCAAAAAGCAGCCAGGTATGGTGGCACATACCTCTAATCCCAATACTTATGAGGTTAAGGCAGGAGGACTGCCATGGATTTGAGGCTAGCCCTTGGCTACAAAGTAAGTTCAAGGCAAGATTGAACTCTATACTAAGACTCTATCTCAAAAAACTAAAGAAATAAACCTTAATCCACCATTTCCTAATCCTCAATTATTGGAATACCCCATAGTATTATTTGCTTAACATACTTTAAAAAAAAAACTAGATCCCTGTATTTATTTATTTATTTTTACTTACATTTGATTTTTTTTATATAAGGTCTTGGCATGTAGTTCAGATTGGCCTTGAATTTAGTGTGTGGCTAGACTGGCCTTAACTCACAGCAGTCATCCTGCTTCAGCCTCCCAAGTCCTGGGTGTACACCACCACATCTGGCAAAAATTGGATGGTTTAAAAAATACCAGTGTATCCATTAATATTTTGAGGTGTTAACAAGGGCTTCCACACTATGCAGGCCTCCACAATTTACCTAGGAGGAAGAGCTCCTAGTTACACTTGTCCTCAGCGTGGTCACCTTGTTGAAATTATTTAAGTCTCACAGTACACAAATAATCTGAAAAGCTGTAACTTTTCACTTATAATCTCAAAGAAAGAGAAATATTTAGATAATCAACAATTGTGTCCACCAGAAAGCATGGTTCTAAGCAGTGGATAATCAATACATTTAAAATAAATATAGTTCCTTACTCCAAGGGAAATAAAGTCCAGTGGAGGAGAACCAGCTCCACTGGAGGCAGAGCGGGGGCTTGGGTCCATTCCAGCGGTGCTGCGCATCTGCACCGCGGTATCGAGCAGATCTGGGCCCAGGCCACAGTGACCCTGCGCTCTGCGCTTCTGACCTGCTGCCTGCCGATGTGGGCGCTATGCACAGACCTCATTGTGAATGCAAGTGTGTGAAGTGCTGTAAAAGTTCCCATGGTCTCCCGATGGGGACAGGTTCTGAGCGCGCACTGTGGACCCCATGGAGCTGGAAGATGGCTGTAAAGCACAAAAAAGAGCCTCATGAGCTGGTGCTGGGGCACCATATGGAGGGCCCAGGAAATCATGGTGCACCTGGTAAATGAACACCGCAGACCTGGCTCCCCATCTTCTGTGATGCCAGAATAGAAGTCTCCAGGGCAGAGGTATGGTAGACCAGTTGCACAGAATGCACAACCCCCTGGCTTCTGCTCTCAACACACAGGTAAATAAAAGGTATTATAGAGAGAGAAGGGAAAGGCAAATGCTTGTGATACACAAATAATACATCATAAATTATACAATGTAGCTGGGCATGGTTGTACACAGGTATGATGATCCCAGCACTTGGCAAACTGAGCCATGAGGAACTCTGTGAGTTCCAGGCCAGCCTGGACTACATAGTGAGCTCAACACCAGGCTAAACTACATAGAAAGACCCAGAAAAACAAACAAAACTGAAGTACACAATATAGCGGGGTGTGGTGGTGCACTCCTATAATCCCAGCGCTTAGAAGGCTGAGGCACTAGGATCATTGCAAATTTGAGACCAGTTTGGACTACAAAGTGAGCTCAAGAGCAGCCTGACCTGCAAAGCCAGACCCTGTCTCAGAAAGACAAAAAAAAAGTATACAATGTATTTTAAATAATTACTAATGTTGAGCCAGATCACTTGAAAGCCAAACATTTTTATAAATTGCCAGTTAAAAGGTTTCAGTCTCACTTTATAAAAAAGAGTAGAGATTTCCCTCTGTCTTGGTTACTTTTCCATCATTGCTGAGATAAAATACCCAATACCCAAAATTAAGGAAGGAAAGATTTGTTTAGCTCACAGTTTGTGGACGTTTCAGTCCATTATCAGTTAGCTCCAAGGCAGAGTGGCATGGCACAGGGGCAACACCCTAAAATGGAAGAAGACAGCAAAAGCAAGAGGGAGAAACTACCACCCACAACATCTCTGTGCTATCCTCTTGCAGGGGCTCAAGATATTTACAAAGTGAGGACCCTGGCCCCCTACTGAGTCACTTAGTTAAGCTTCTAAACTTCTCAGTCCTCAAGTGGATACAATGTATCAACCATTACACCCTCTTACTCTAAATGTATTGAAGAAGTGTTTAAAAGGGAGTAACTCTTTCATTGTATCATTCAACATTTTTTCTAACTTTAAATTTGCAAACTTTCTGTCTGATGTGATAGTATACATCTTTAATTCCAGCACTTAGGGAGGCTGGGACCGCAGGGTCTCCATGAGTTGGAGGCCAGCCTGGGGTAGTCAGTTCAAGGCTGGCCTGAATGACAAAGTGAGATTTTGCAAAAAAAAAAAAAAAAAAAAAAAAAGGCAAAATTTCAGATACACGATCGAGAAAATAATGAAAGGCCCTATCTCTCAGCAGGGACAAGAGTCAAACCCCAGGCGCCTTTGTTCCATCTCAACTCCCCAGTGCTCCTCACTGATGACTTTGGAACTAATTTCAGATATTGTATAATTTCATCAGCAAAGGCTTAATTAACTGTCTCTAAAATAAAACTACAGTAGCACATTTTAAATAGTGATAACCCTTATCATCAAATATTTAATATTCAGGTTTCTAAATACTTTTATTTTCAACTGTCTGAATTTTTATTTATTTTTATTTATTTATTTTGTCTTTTTTGAGGCAGGGTCTCGCCATGCAGATCAAGCTGGCCTTGAACTCGCTTTGTAGCCCAGGCTGTCCTAAAACTTGCAGCAGTCCTCCTGCCTCAGCCTCCTGAGTACTGGTATACCACATGCTCAGTCTCCAACTGCCTCGATTGAGCAAATAAAAGCCACATGTTACAAATGATTGATATGTCTTTTATATCTTTTAAATTTATTGCTTCTCCCTCTTTTTTCCTCTTGATTTGATTTTATATTTTATATTTTATTTTATTTTATTTTATTTTATTTTATTGAGATAGGGCTTGCTAAGTAGTTCAGGCTGGTCTTGAACTCACTATGTAGACCAAACTGACCTCAAACTCATAACAATCTTCCTGTCTCAGCCTCCCAAGTGCTGGGATTACAGGCATGCTCTACCATCCCTGGCTCTCCTTGAAATTTTTGTGATTATTTAAAACCAGAGGAGTGAAGAGACTCCACATATGGCCCTAGAAGAAGGAGCCTGGACTGACCTGGACAAATATATAGAGAGAGGTAGTTTAATTTTGAGTAACACTGGTCTTACTTTGACTTGGTCTTAAATGCACAGTAGAAAAACAAAACCAAACTATTTTAATTAAAGTAATAGTAATGTTGAACAGCAAATGCTGCACTGCACATAAAAAGGGCCTCCAGACACTGCACCAGCCCTCACTGGCAGTCTCTGCTGGCACCGTACTTATCGCCACCACTTTCTAGTCCCAAAATGTGTCATTTAGCCTCTCATTATCTTAATGTACTTTCATACACCCATCAAGTAAGAATGTTGCTTCTCATATGGGCGTGCCTATGGAACAAGCAACCTAAGTACTCTAACCTTTCTTACCTTAGAGATATGAACTAATTTTATGTTACCTGCTTCAAACTCCATACGTTTATTACCTAGAGTCAGTCACTGTGAAAGGTCTTCAAGTTCACAACACACAGGCCAGCTACAGATTCTAAGCCCCACAGTAAAAATTTTTATGAAAACCTTGGATTAGGAGTAACTTTTTTCTGTGAGTATTCTGCAAGACAACCAAACATTTCTAATAAATTTTAAATAAATAATCCATGTCTTAATATTAGTATGGATACTGAATGTCACAAGTCACAGCTGAGCCAACGGTTCTACTCTCTTGCCTTGTCTCTTTCTGTCTCTGTCTCCTTTCTCTTGTCTCTGTCTGTCTCTGTGTTTGTCAGTGTCTGTCTCTCTGTCTCTGTCTCTTTCCTCTCTCCGCTTCTGTCTCTCTGTCTCTGTATGTCTGTCTGTCTCTCCTCACCCCACCCCCCACCCCCCGTACTTCTCACCCTGGAGTTGTCTCCCAATAGCAAGTAGTTATGGAATAGATCTTGTCTGCTGAATAAGATGAAAAAAAAGGTAGCAGAGCCCTCACTTCAGATGAGATTAGGAAGATGTGTGAAATGTGGGAAACTGCAAAATTTTGTAGCAAACCACCACTGGGATGAGGCTCCACCAGCGCCAACTACAAAGCTGTTTAACAACAATACGATGTAACATTTCTGCAAGATCCTCAGAAAGAGGCAAAAGCCAGTGTCATTGGATGGGTAGACTGTTAAAGCTGCCCAAAAAGAAAAACTTTGCTTTGAGCCAATAGACAACAGCGATTCCATTAACGATAATAAAAGTCATCCTACACAATAACCATCCTCTCTCGTCTCCCTTACACCAGCCATGAAGGTTTTCAAAGATTAAGCGCAGGTTAATTTATTTGTTTTTCTTTATATTTTGTGTTCTATTACAGTACTGTAATTATTATAGACAGCTAAGTTAGTTAGGCTCACCGCAGGCAGTCAGACGGGTAGACCCTCAAGGGGTCGTGCGGAAGGTGAGAACGCAGAATGAGGGCTGGCCACATCCCAAGAAGGTACAGCCACAGTGGCCAGATAGATGTAGGGGAAAAGCGCGAGTTTGAGCTTAGCAGCACTACCCTTTGAGACTTCCCATCTCATGAGGGATGGCCCGTCCTCTCCCACCTTCTAAGACTAAGGCTAAGATTAAGACCAAGATCATGGTTATAGACTACAGACCAAATGTCATCCATACACCCTTGTTACTACAGGATCAATATTACCTGTGTGTCTTTACTAGTTAGTAATGCTCGTGGTTTATCATAAGTTTGTACCCCCTTCTTGATTTTACTTCATAAAGTCTCCCCTGCAAAGTGAGATGGGGTAACCCACTTTTCAGGCCCCTTCCGACCTATCAGACAGCAGCTTTCTTTCTCTCAGTTAATTCTTCCTGCTCTTAACTTCTGTTGTTCCTAGAGTTCATTCCTTGATTTTAGAGAACACAAACTCTGTGTTTTGGACATCTAGCAGGTTAGGAGTTTCTTTCCTGTATATCATAATCATTTTTATATGAGTATTTTTGTGTTGTGGAGCAAATCATCTGCATTCCCATTATTTCATATGGGAAAATTCACTTTGATATATCAGTGCTTTGGGTTATAAGCATCTTTCTGGAATCAATTATGCTTGCAAACCCAGGTTTTTTAATTTAATGTATTCCTTTGCCATTGTATTTTTTTTTTTGGTCTGTGATTTTTGCAGACAGTTTGCTATGCAGGCGGCTCTTAAACCCACTGTGTAGCCTAGACCCTGCCGCAAAATTCACAGTGATCTTCCGGGGCTGGGATTACAGGTAGGCTGTACCGTGCCTGGTTTACCATTGTAATAATTAAAATAAGAGAACATCAGGTTTCTTTGACAAATAGGGAGAGCCTGTGTGCTGCTATTTATGAAAACATTTTTCAGAATCACTATTAATCGATATTCTACTTTTGGTGTCTGGCTCCTGCTTGGGTTTTTTTTGGGGGGGTATCAGGAATCGAACTCAGGACCCCATGCTTACCACGCAGGCATTGACTGTGCCACTAAGCTAAATCCAGGGCCCTCCTGTTTCATAACATGGCTATAAAAATGAAGATGAAGCCACGTAAGCAGTAATAACTTTCTGATGTTCTTGTACTCTGTTGTAGACTATTAAAGGAGGATCAAACACCAGATCCCATCTTCTCTGATTCCCTTAAATCAGTAAGGATGATGATGGGTTTCTGCCCTTATAAAATTCGCCAGGTCCTCATGGTGGGGGCCCAGCCCTGCAAAGAAACCAGAGATAACACCTTCCCCATTTCCTCTTTCTTCTCCCCTCAGCCCCAGCCAAACTTCCTCTTCCCTCTCATGGGTGCACCAGTGCTCCTCCAATCAGCTGCTAGTATGTCACCTTGTCTGCCTCCCCAAATTTCACCCCTATCCCATCTAATAAAAGCCCAACCACTTCTAGGTCAGAAGGAGCTTGCACTCTTCTGGAACCCCATAAAGGCCTCTTTATCTCTCTCTTTGTCTCTCAACACCATTGAAAAAACCAAACAGGTGACACTTTGGATCTCTGGCTGGGCAGGATCAGCACCCTGCCTCAGCCTGAAGCAGTTACAAGGAGACAGAGGAGAAGGGTCAAAGTCTTTAAGGTCAGAGTCTATTAAGGATAAGGGGTCAAAGTCTTGGGTGCTGAGAATAAGGCAGCTTAGAGGAAATAAAGATAGGGATAAAAGAGACAAGGAAAAATCATGATTTTAAAAGTGAAAATTGAGCTGAGCATGGTGGTTTATGTCTTTAACCCCAGCACGGGGGAGGCTGAGGCAGGAGGATTGTCATAAGTTTGAGACCAGCTTAGGCCTGACTCAAAGAACAAGGACAAAAAAGTGAAAGCTGCAGCCTCAGGACACAAGACCAATTAAAGTTTTTCTTTTCTGTTTCTCTCAGAACACAATAAGCCTGGGCCATTCCCTTTTTGCTTGTAAATACTGTAGCTTCTTTGATCTGTGGACCTCTTTTCACCTGTAAAGAGGGCTTTTCCCTAAGAATAGGCCTCACTCCTTCTGTAGGTGAGCGACACTTTTTCCAAGACCTAACATGCAACCTCCTATAGTTTCACAAATTCCAAGGCTTTCCACCAAAACCACATTAATATTCCTAGCTCCAAACTGTAGAGTGCCTCACTCTCTCTTAAGGTAATTGTAAGTGTAAAGGTAAACGTTCACCTTTCAATTTTTGCCTAACAAACCCTTCCTGGGCCTCTTTTTTTTAAGTGCGGTGTAGCGCTTAAAGTTGTACTGCAGTGGAAGCTGTCCTGCACCTCAGAGGGGACTGGACAGTCCATGCTGAGTTGTGGCCGCTGTGTCCCCTGCGTAGTTGGCCCCGCCCTCCCGCTGGAGGGTGATGTCTTTTCCTACTTCTGCCTAACCCAAGCTCTCAGCAGCACAAAGTGTTCCTTTTCCCAGCTTCAAAAAAACTTTACTACGGTTTGTGCTTGACCTGACCAATTCTTTGCTCAGGACAGACAGAACCTCATAACCCCCTCCAAAAGAGACTCCAGCACCCCCAAACCTGGTGACACTCTTACTCCCCTTGCATTGTTTTTCCCAAGTCACCTTCTTAGTTATTCTGTTAATTACTAACTTACTAACAGATACAAAGATTCTATGCTTCATTTCATGTGTTAAATGCTGTTGTCCCCCAGCTCCCGCCTTGAATTAAGGATTGAGCCCAGGGACTGACTTTAGGGAGACAGAACTCACGCCGAGCCACATCTCCAGCCCTTTAGTTTTATGTTTTTATTTTTGACACAGGGGTCTTGCTAAAATGCTAAGTTGCCCAGGGCTCCAGCCTGCACTCTTCTTGCCTCAGACACCTGGAGTGAGACGGGAAATTAGAGCGGGGCAAAGCTGGCTGGAGGAGTAGGCGCCACCTGTTAATTACAAAATCCCTGGACGCTGCACGGAACAGTTCCCGAAGCCCTGCACCTGAACGTCCCCCAAAAACTCAGCGGGTTTTCCAGGATGGCCAAGACCTGACCTCAGCCTGAGGCTGGGTGATACAAAGGGCGCCCCCACCCAGCTCTAGCCACTGTGTTCTCTCTTGCACTGTACCCTTCCCTGTACTGCAGCCTGTATGCCTTTTCCTATTTTTACTTGGCCCAAACGCACTCCCCAGAGCTTGTTTCTTTAATAAAACTCTGCTACCAGTTGTGCTTGCCTTCACCAATGCTTGGCTCAGGCAAGAAAGAACCTGGAAACTCCCTCCAGGAGAAGCCTCCAGCACCCCAACACCCAGGAACAAGAGTGCCCGACTGAGCTAGAATAGAAGAAAGAAAAGATGGGTAGAAAGCAGACACCGAAGTCATAAATTAAAACTTTACTTTTAAGAAGACTGGAACTTGTGGGCCTCAATCAAAGTCACCCAAACAATCTAGGTCCAAAGTCCCTCAGGATACTGGAAGTTCCTAAGTCAGTTTCAATGAGAAAGTAAAGAGCAGGAACTTGATCCTTGGATAAAGGGACAGGTTGAGAGAATCCAAAATCTGTAAGATACCTGTATTATTTTTTTTTAAAAAGCCCAGGTGTGTTTGTGCACACTTGTAATCTTAGCACTCTGACTCTGGAGGCTGAAGCAGGAGGATTGCCAGCCTAGGCTACTTAGTGAGTTCAAGCCAAACCTGGTCTACATAGCAAGATCCTGTCTCAAAGAGCCAAATAAGACTAAAGAAAATATAAACCAAGAGACTATAAAATGAGCTAGTACCCTTCTGGGAGGGTGAGTCACCTTTCCTGGGATTTCCACTACTCAACAGAAGCATAAATGTTCCCTGTTCCAGGAAATTATGTGTCTCTCTCAAGGATACAATGCTTTATTTTTTTGAGTATGTACTTTTAAATGTCTGTCTAATAAAACTTTCCCAGTACCTTAAAATTAAAAGGCATACTGACTAGTCCTTAAAATTTTTTCCCAGTGACAAGATTGGTAGAAGCTGCTAGCCCTATTTTGTGGGTAGAGTGGGTTAGATTGCTTATCTCAGCTGCAGAGCCTCCTGGCGACCCTGTCCAGTGAAAGGGTTACAGGCACAGGCCCCCCTGCTCATTTTTTAAACAATGACAATAGTCTTACATTCTTTAGCTGCTTTCCCTCTTTGGTGGTTACCAATGATACTCAAGGACATGCCCTTGAGATTTCAGTTAGAAAAAGAAAAAATGGGGAGTTTCCAAAGATGGCGGACCAGTAGGTAGCAGGATATGGATCCTCTCTGAGAGAGACAGCTCAAATGCCAGAATAGAACACCCTGGAGAGATGCAAACAGAGGGAGATGGACTCTCTCAACCCAGGAAGAAACTAAAGTGAAAAAAACTGCTCGAATATGAGGTCCTGGGGCTACCACTGGAGAAGCTAAGATCAGCAAGTACAGTGCCCTCCTCAAGCCACCTGAATTCCTGCCCGAGACCGACCTGACCCACTGAGAGCCGCCTGAATTCTTGCCCGAGACCAACCTGACCCACGGAACTGCGCCAATGCGACTGGCTTGAGCAGCCGGAGCATGGAGCTGAACAGCCCTGTGCATGGCTCGCCTGGAACCCGCCCTGCATGCAACTGTGCAGGCACCGTGAATTCACTGCAGCCTCACTGAGGTCAGAGGTCGGGAAGCCCAGCAGTTCTCAGGGACCAGCATCAACATGCGGTGAGTGATGGGAATAAGCCTCCCACAGGAAAGGGGCAACCAACATGTTGGATTTGGGCAGGACAGCCTTAACTCCATAAGGAAGTGGCTTCAGTTGGTTGCTCCCCTCGCCAAGCAGATTGGTGGGATCTGCTTGGACTGGGCCGTGCCCCTGGATGGGACCCAGTGGGTTGCTACAGACTAATTCCCTGAGCTCACCACACACTGATGCAGTGAAGGCTTGCAAAGGTTGACTGGCCTGGAGGAGAGGAGCCAGCGCACACTGCCCTTGCTTGCACTTCACTCTCTGACAGCGGAAGGCAGAGGGCAGAAGCCCCTAGCCTGCGTGCTCTAGAGGAACTTTAACCAACAAGAAAAGGGGCTGGGAATTGCACTATACACTTGTATGGAAGGAACCAAAAACATGACAAGAGAGAAATAAGAAAAAAACCCCAGCACCCAACCCTGGGAGTATGGATCCAGGAGAGGTAAATACAAAATTGATTGAGGGCAGCAAACATGCAACATCAAACACAGTGTCAGCAGACATAAAGAGATATCTTTGGGACCTCTTAAACGAGATCAAAACTGAAATATTAATCCAAATTAAACAAAAGATAAGTAGATTAATAAAAGAAAGGCTGGGCACCTCTCAAGAAGACACAGACAGAAGAATGGAGGAACACAAACGGAGAGAAATGTTCACTGAAGAATATAAAGCAAACCTAGAATTCATGAAGAGTCAAAGAGATTACCAGCTGTCATGGTTTATGTCGGTGCCCCCCAGGCCTCATGTATTTGCATTGTACATTTGTGACTGGTCCATTGTCTAGTGCTTGGATTGATGGTGTCAGTGCTACACCCTCCTAGGGGGCAGAGCCAGGATGTGATGTAATGGCAGGAAGAAGGTGTGTCTCTCTCTTTTGCTGGTTTCCGCTTGTGGTTTGCAGCCACCATGAACCGCGGCCCTGCCATGCCACCCTGCCTTGGAGCCAACTGAGTATGGACTGAAAACTCCAAAACTGTAAGAAATAAACCTTTCCTTTCCCAACTTTGGGCATCAGGTATTTTTGTCTCAGTGATGAGACAAAAGTTACTTTAGAAAGTAACTAAACACCAGCAAACTAAAGGC
The DNA here is from genome assembly GCA_004027295.1 of Dolichotis patagonum. Lineage (NCBI taxonomy): Eukaryota > Metazoa > Chordata > Mammalia > Rodentia > Caviidae > Dolichotis > Dolichotis patagonum. Next base: position 922 of record PVJX010011210.1, on the reverse strand, counting down.
TCCATAGAAAGTTGGCAAGACTGCTTGAAAGAAACCAAAGATAGACTATCAAAAACTGAACACAGGCTTCCAGTGTGTGATCATGAAAGGGAAGATCTCTTAAAAACAACAAGGGAGCAGGCAGTAACAATTGGAAGGCTAGAGGATGACAAGAGGATCTATAACTTAAGAATAAAGCATGTGAATGAAGAAGCAGGAGTCAAAACAGAGGAATTGCAAAGGCTATTCACAGAAATTATTAAGGAAAACTTCCCAAGAATAACAAAAGGAAATGATATACAGATATATGAAGCCTACAGAACTCTAGCCACCTACAACCAAAACAGAGCTACACCCAGACACATAATAATCAAGATCCCAGAAATTAAAGATAAGAACAGAATATTAAAAGCCATCAGAGAAAAGAAACAGATCACCTATAAAGGAAAACCCATCAAAATCACAGCAGACTTCTCAACACAGACCATCAAGTGAAGAAGAGCTTGGAGTGAAGTAATTCAAGCCCTGAAGGAGAACAACCTCCAGCCCAGATTGATGTATCCTGCAAAACTCTCTCTAGAAATTAATGGAGAAACAAGATGCTTCCATGACAAAGAGGAACGGGGGGGATTTGTGACCACCAATCCAACCCTACAAAAATACTGAAGGACATTTTAGAGAGAGAGAAAAAGAATACGAGGATTTCAAGAAGAGTGGCAGAGAGGCCTCAGTGAACAGGGCAGTCAGTGGAGTGGAACAGAAAAATAGACAACCAATGGCAGAAAAACAGAAAAGCAGAAATAAGGCAGAGAAGATTGGCTGTAATCTCTAGTATAGATGGCCTTGAAATATTAACAGAGAGAAACACAGGCAGAGTAGATCAGGAGATAGGGTCCATTGAGATGCTCTATATAGGGAGGCAGTGGGACCCAAAACAAGCAGT